>JAMPIV010020276.1:0-37376 GCA_024509875.1 Oreohelix idahoensis
AGTTATCTATCCCTAGTGCTATCTATCCCTAGTGCTTTATTACTGTGTGTATAATGTAGTTATATATCCCTAGTGCTTTATTACTGTGTTTATGTAGTTTACCTATCCCTAGTGCTGTATTACTGTGTGTATGTAGTTATCTATCCCTAGTGCTTTATTACTGTGTGTATAATGTAGTTATCTATCCCTAGTGCTTTATTACTGTGTGGATAATGTAGTTATCTATCCCTAGTGCTTTATTACTGTGTGGATAATGTAGTTATCTATCCCTAGTGCTTTATTACTGTGTGGATAATGTAGTTATCTATCCCTAGTGCTTTATTACTGTGTGTATAATGTAGTTATATATCCCTAGTGCTTTATTACTGTGTGTATAATGTAGTTATCTATCCCTTGTTCTTTATTACTGTGTTACTGTGTGTATAATGTAGTTATCTATCCCTAGTTCTTTATTACTGTGTGGTATAATGTAGTTATCTATCCCTAGTGCTTTATTACTGTGTGTATAATTAGTTTATCTATCCCTTGTTCTTTAGTGCTTATTACTGTGTGGATAATGTAGTTATCTATCCCTAGTGCTTTATTACTGTGTGGATAATGTAGTTATCTATCCCTAGTGCTTTATTACTGTGTGGATAATGTAGTTATCTATCCCTAGTGCTTTATTACTGTGTGGATAATGTAGTTATCTATCCCTAGTGCTTTATTACTGTGTGTGTGGATAATGTAGTTATCTATCCCTAGTGCTTTATTACTGTGTGGATAATGTAGTTATCTATCCCTAGTGCTTTATTACTGTGTGGATAATGTAGTTATCTATCCCTAGTGCTTTATTACTGTGTGTATAATGTAGTTATATATCCCTAGTGCTTTATTACTGTGTGTATAATGTAGTTATCTATCCCTTGTTCTTTATTACTGTGTGTATAATGTAGTTATCTATCCCTAGTGCTTTATTACTGTGTGTATAATGTAGTTATCTATCCCTAGTGCTTTATTACTGTGTGTATAATGTAGTTATCTATCCCTAGTGCTTTATTACTGTGTGGATAATGTAGTTATCTATCCCTAGTGCTTTATTACTGTGTGGATAATGTAGTTATCTATCCCTAGTGCTTTATTACTGTGTGTATAATGTAGTTATCTATCCCTAGTGCTTTATTACTGTGTGTATAATGTAGTTATCTATCCCTAGTGCTTTATTACTGTGTGGATAATGTAGTTATCTATCCCTAGTGCTTTATTACTGTGTGGATATACTGTGTGGATAATGTAGTTATCTATCCCTAGTGCTTTATTACTGTGTGTATAATGTAGTTATCTATCCCTAGTGCTTTATTACTGTGTGTATAATGTAGTTATCTATCCCTAGTGCTTTATTACTGTGTGGATAATGTAGGTATCTATCCCTAGTACTTTATTACTGTGTGGATAATGTAGTTATCTATCCCTAGTGCTTTATTACTGTGTGTATAATGTAGTTATCTATCCCTAGTGCTTTATTACTGTGTGGATAATGTAGTTATCTATCCCTTGTTCTTTATTACTGTGTGGATAATGTAGTTATCTATCCCTAGTGCTTTATTACTGTGTGTATAATGTAGTTATCTATCCCTAGTGCTTTATTACTGTGTGGATAATGTAGTTATCTATCCCTTGTTCTTTATTACTGTGTGGATAATGTAGTTATCTATCCCTAGTGCTTTATTACTGTGTGTATAATGTAGTTATCTATCCCTAGTGCTTTATTACTGTGTGGATAATGTAGTTATCTATCCCTAGTGCTTTATTACTGTGTGGATAATGTAGTTATCTATCCCTAGTGCTTTATTACTGTGTGGATAATGTAGTTATCTATCCCTAGTGCTTTATTACTGTGTGGATAATGTAGTTATCTATCCCTAGTGCTTTATTACTGTGTGTATAATGTAGTTATCTATCCCTAGTGCTTTATTACTGTGTGTATAATGTAGTTATCTATCCCTAGTGCTTTATTACTGTGTGGATAATGTAGTTATCTATCCCTAGTGCTTTATTACTGTGTGTATAATGTAGTTATCTATCCCTAGTGCTTTATTACTGTGTGGATAATTTAGTTATCTATACCTTGTTCTTTATTACTGTGTGGATAATGTAGTTATCTATCCCTAGTGCTTTATTACTGTGTGTATAATGTAGTTATCTATCCCTAGTGCTTTATTACTGTGTGTATAATGTAGTTATCTATCCCTAGTGCTTTATTACTGTGTGGATAATGTAGTTATCTATCCCTAGTGCTTTATTACTGTGTGGATAATGTAGTTATCTATCCCTAGTGCTTTATTACTGTGTGGATAATGTAGTTATCTATCCCTAGTGCTTTATTACTGTGTGTATAATGTAGTTATCTATCCCTTGTTCTTTATTACTGTGTGTATAATGTAGTTATCTATCCCTTGTTCTTTATTACTGTGTGGATAATGTAGTTATCTATCCCTAGTGCTTTATTACTGTGTGTATAATGTAGTTATCTATCCCTAGTGCTTTATTACTGTGTGTATAATGTAGTTATCTATCCCTTGTTCTTTATTACTGTGTGTATAATGTAGTTATCTATCCCTTGTTCTTTATTACTGTGTGTATAATGTAGTTATCTATCCCTTGTTCTTTATTACTGTGTGGATAATGTAGTTATCTATCCCTAGTGCTTTATTACTGTGTGTATAATGTAGTTATCTATCCCTTGTTCTTTATTACTGTGTGTATAATGTAGTTATCTATCCCTTGTTCTTTATTACTGTGTGGATAATGTAGTTATCTATCCCTAGTGCTTTATTACTGTGTGGATAATGTAGTTATCTATCCCTAGTGCTTTATTACTGTGTGTATAATGTAGTTATCTATCCCTAGTGCTTTATTACTGTGTGGATAATGTAGTTATCTATCCCTACTCGTTTACGTTAGAACCACTTCATTATTACTCTTACCTGACTACCCGAATCTGCACCCTGAATACTAATGCATAGTGAGGTTTTACTTGTGTTTGTGGTCTGTTTCTTCTCTACTTTGCCTGTACCTCATATACGTCACTAACAAGAGAGCCCCGCAGAACTGAAATTACTTCAGATTTCTTCTCTTTTTTTTAATTATCAAGACCTCCTCTTTTATCAGAAATGCTGAAAACCTGTGTGAAGAAATTTACTACATGAACAAACGCTTCATCTTGCATGACGAGATTACAAATTATGATGTAGCTCGATTAACTCTGGAACTCTGAGCACAGAGGAGCTACAATAAGAGACAACTACAATGTTCTGTGAGATAAATGTTCAGAAATTCATTAAAGAAAGAATCATTCAAAAGGGGGAATAAGCTTAAGAGACTGTATAAATTAGAGGGTTCTGTCCCTTCAGTAACTAACAAAAACAAAGTGATATTCATCATCATCATCAGTTGCCATCTCCACAACGAAGGTTGGCTGTAATAGATCTCCAACGTCTTCTGTCTCTTGTCTTGGGGGTGCACTCTGATAGACTCTTTCCTGTCCATCTCTTGATGTTATCTTCCCACTTATAGCGTTGTCTTCCCCTTGCACGTTTGCCTTCAACTCTCCCTTCTGTTATGGTCTTCTGCAAAGTGATATTACCTAATGTAAAAAACAAAACTTGTGTCTAGACTGAATGAGGCGCTCCTCGCCAGAGGCGGAGTAAAAACTACTTTTTTATGAGCGGAAATAAAAGAGACAAAGTTTAATTCTCTCTTTCAGATCCCCACAGAACATAAGGGTTCTGCAATAGTTTATTTTAATCTATTTACTTTGTTGCAGGGTATGCTTTCTCTTTCTACATGTGACAAGTTAAAGACCATCACTACAGCAGTACTAATAAAGGAATATACAATGAACACAGAACAGTGTCTGACTGGCTAATCTGTTAGAGTGCTTTCCTCTCGCAGGACAGTTACCAGGTTCCGCGATCGAAACCTGGTAGTGCCACACTCCGATTACCCAGCTGTAAATATGGGTACCTGCCTCTGCTCTCCAGTTAGGGAAGGCGAAGGCATCGAGGAAGGGAATGGGCTAATTGTTAACTTTTTATAAGACTGAGAAACAAAGAATAAGTTTGCTCAACCATTACTATAGCAACACTTATAAAGAAATATACAATACTTTCAAACACAGAAAATACTAGTATGACCATCACTGAAGCAGCGTTAATAAAAGATGATATAATAAAAACACCGTAAACACAGAATACGACATGACGATAATAGACATAAAGGTCTTCTTTATTTGGAAATGCGCCCTAATATAACCGATTAGGTTGAACGTGACGCGCCTCGCCAAAACGAGGCAACATTTTAGGTTAAAAAAAAACAACAGAATTGGCCATTTTGTGAGGATAAAACCCAATTAATCAGCAACACAGGCATATAACCTTACACTGTAGCAAGCAAAAACAGAGAATGATCGAGGAAACGATGGATCAAGTCAGTGATTTATAAATTGCCTAAACAGTGGTCCTATTATTTGTTTTTCTTCTAAGAATGTCCCAGGGAACTAGCACGTGCAGTATCTTCTTCTTCTTTGATCCTTAGCCGCCGACGGTCAAAGCAGCCACTGACGTACAGTATTCTTCTTCTTCTTCTTCCGTCCTTAGCCACCGACCGTCAAAGCAGTCAGTGGCCATTACGCCTAGTGGCGTCTTAAGGCAACAGCAGATAGGTTTTCTTTGCCATTGTTTCCCATCACGCCTAGTGACGTCTTTAGGGCAACGGCAAATCAACCCATTTGCTGTTGTTTCCGTAATCGAAGTGACTGGCAAACGGGTGATCAGCCCGTTGTGTGACGTACAGTATGAAGCGCTCAAAATATTGCTTGCTCATAACTCATCAAGGGAGATTATAACTAAACAGTGCACGCAAACAGCAAGAAACAGTGTATATTTGAGTTATTTACCTTAGACTGCTTCTTTGAGCCGGAGATATCAACAAAAGTTTTTAGACCTTACATAAACTACTAAGTGCTATACGTCTTTGCATAAACACCACAGCACCGATTCTCGTGTAGTTCTTGGGGGAAGTGAAGAGGCAAAGAATATTACTACTGCTTCCTCATGCATGTCGTAATTGCGGACTAATATGAGGTTGTGTATGGGTGGGGGGGGGGGGGCAAGTAAGCTCATGATATAAAATAAATTGTTCTAGAAACTATCACTGCACTAGCACATAAATGCTTTGGTGTAAGCCATCTACAAATAAATCAGCTGTAGTGGCGGCGTCTCGACATAAAAATAAAGCCATAATTAGATCAGGGAGCTGAGTGATAAAACTCAGTTATCTACACTTCATTAATCAGCAATAGCTTAATTTTTTCCTATCCATTTGATGGACATGAGAATTGTATATTCATTTGAATGATAATTCTTCCACAGCAAATATGCTGTCCTCAGACTTGTGCAAGCGCTTACTAGATCTACAAGCGAATATCTTAAAGATGTTACGCAAAGTCTGAACACATGCGTTGGCACACATATAAAACCATTAATAACTCTGGTCAAGAACACACGTCCAGTCGCCTCAAAGGCGACACAAGAAGACCGTTGTAACCATGCATACGTCACACTTGACAACTGGCTTGCGTCATCGTTCGTACTAAGTGACGTCATGCACACATGCGTTCAGTGGAAGTGCTTTGCGGTACACAAACACACCAAAAATATTAATTGAAGTTTTGAGCACCACAAAGCAGCTCCCAGCACTTACAATTTTCTACATCAGTGAAGTATTCATTCATTACTTTTCAGCTGCCCGCGGAGCACAGGCCTTCAACAAATACTTTCCCAGTCTTCCTGTCCTGTGCCATCCGTTCAAGCTCAGTTCATGTCTACTCACCTCTTACATGTCTGCCCCCCCCCCCCCACTCCCACCGGTTCCCTTGTCCGTGTTTGTTTTAGTCAGCCTCAATTTCCCTTATCCTGAGGATACCCGAACAATGACTACCTTGTGATCCTATTAGCTTGTTTTCTCAATGTATGTCCTATACTACGCCACTTCGCCTCACCTTTTGCTTCACTCACACTTGCCTGGTTATTCCCCCATCAGTTCTACATTAATAATCTTGTTATAATACTTGGGACCCAAAGATGCAGCAATAGAGAATGCAGTCAGCGACCCATAGCTTGACTGCTTGCATCAGGGTCAGCGAACCAGAGCTGACCAAGACCCTACTCCACCTCCACGTGGTGGTCCTGGAAACAAGCTGCATCACTGCAGTCTGGCTGAGCGAGTAGGGATCGCAGAGGGAAGGCAAACCCGGTCCCAAAAAATGCCGTGCTGAAGTCGGATGTGTCGACCGAAAGGTGCAGATATCGCAGCTCCGGCGTAAACAGACACAACGCAACCAACGTCCTTTTCAGGACGAACGAGGAAGAAAAAGAAGAAGTTATAATACTTTTATCTTTCTATTATGTGAATGAAAGAACGGGTGTTTGCGTAGAATAGAAGGATTAAATAATATGACAAGATCACTAATTTAGAACTGATGACAAGAACCAGACAAGAACCAGACAAGAACCAGACAAGTGCCAGAAGGACAAGAGATGAGAAGAAGATGCTGGAGATAAGTAGGTCACACACTAAGGAAACTTGTTGATAACATCTGAAAGGCAGTCCTTATTATAGAATGCCCAGACTAAGACAGGTAGAAGAAGATGCTGGAGATAAGTAGGTCACACACTAAGACAGGTAGAAGACCAAAGAACACACGGAGAAGAGAACTGGAGCCAGACATGAAGGGGATGAAGGAGTCAACTGATGGCACGGTACAGGATGACCTGACGTACGTGTGTTGAAGGCCTATGCTCCTTGCGAATTCCGACTTAGCCTACGTACAAATTGGTGTTAGGCACGCCCGGTCTAAGGAGTGGGGTAACATCACGGACAATAGACAGGGTATGGCCTTGAGTCGGGTATTAATGAACACAAACTTAACCGTCTTGAATGATGGACGCCCGACAAGACTAGCAACTAAACCAGGGGACACTGATGACGTCATAGATCTGGCATTGATTTCTAATGCTGCCGCAACCCTTGCACGTTGGACTGTACCAGTAGCACAGGAAAGTGATCATCTTCCTTGTGTAGTCCTCATTGCAAAGGGGAGGGCAACCAGACACAGGAGGCCTAAACACACTTTTAATAATGCCATACTCCCACCCTCCCCCCGGTCTCCTAGGTAGTGAGATCAGATGCCTAGCTTTCTTTGAAAAGGGCGAAAAAAATAGGAGGTCCCATGTGCAGGTTGCGCACGTTAAAAATCTCACGGCAGTTGGAAATCGTAAAGAGTAGGCCATAAGGCCACTACCCTGGCAAAATTTTAAAATGAGAAACCTACCCACTAAACAAATATTTATAGAATGTGTGATACCTATATAAACACATTGCGATTCTCGCCGTTACTACGGAGTTCATGCACGGTGCTGAGATCCTCCTTGTGTGATCTAATGGAGGAGATCGGAGCACTGATGGAGTTGTCCGTGTGCAATGAAGATAGCCCTTAAAACAAAACCAAAAGTCACTCAAGCTCAAACTGGCTGAGAACTAGTAAAGACCAGTTATTAGCACTTCTCTCATCTCTGGGGGAGCTACAGTGAGAACTAGTAAAGACCAGTTATTAGCACTTCTCTCATCTCTGGGGGAGCTACAGTGAGACCTAGTAAAGACCAGTTATTAGCACTTCTCTCATCTCTGGGGGAGCTACAGTGAGACCTAGTAAAGACCAGTTATTAGCACTTCTCTCGTCTCTGGGGGAGCTACAGTGAGACCTAGTAAAGACTAGTTATTAGCACTTCTCTCATCTCTGGGGGAGCTACAGTCAGACCTAGTAAAGACCAGTTATTAGCACTTCTCTCATCTCTTGGGGAGCTACAGTGAGACCTAGTAAAGACCAGTTATTAGCACTTCTCTCATCTCTGGGGGAGCTACAGTGAGACCTAGTAAAGACCAGTTATTAGCACTTCTCTCATCTCTGGGGGAGCTACAGTCAGACCTAGTAAAGACCAGTTATTAGCACTTCTCTCATCTCTGGGGGAGCTACAGTCAGACCTAGTAAAGACCAGTTATTAGCACTTCTCTCATCTCTGGGGGAGCTACAGTGAGACCTAGTAAAGATCAGTTATTAGCACTTCTCTCACCTCTGAGGGAGCTACAGTGAGACCAAGTAAAGACCAGTTATTAGCACTTCTCTCATCTCTGGGGGAGCTACAGTGAGACCTAGTAAAGACCAGTTATTAGCACTTCTCTCATCTCTGGGGGTGCTACAGTCAGACCTAGTAAAGACCAGTTATTAGCACTTCTCTCATCTCTGGGGGAGCTACAGTCAGACCTAGTAAAGACCAGTTATTAGCACGTCTCTCATCTCTGGGGGAGCTACAGTGAGACCTAGTAAAGACCAGTTATTAGCCCTTCTCTCATCTCTGGGGGAGCTACAGTGAGACCTAGTAAAGACCAGTTATTAGCACTTCTCTCGTCTCTGGGGGAGCTACAGTGAGACCTAGTAAAGACCAGTTATTAGCTTTTCTCTCATCTCTGGGGGAGCTACAGTGAGACCTAGTAAAGACCAGTTATTAGCACGTCTCTCATCTCTGGGGGAGCTACAGTGAGACCTAGTAAAGACCAGTTATTAGCACTTCTCTCATCTCTGGGGGAGCTACAGTGAGACCTAGTAAAGACCAGTTATTAGCACTTCTCTCATCTCTGGGGGAGCTACAGTCAGACCTAGTAAAGACCAGTTATTAGCACTTCTCTCATCTCTGGGGGAGCTACAGTCAGACCTAGTAAAGACCAGTCATTAGCACTTCTCTCATCTCTGGGGGAGCTACAGTCAGACCTAGTAAAGACCAGTTATTAGCACTTCTCTCATCTCTGGGGGAGCTACAGTGAGACCTAGTAAAGACCAGTTATTAGCACTTCTCTCATCTCTGGGGGAGCTACAGTGAGACCTAGTAAAGACCAGTTATTAGCACTTCTCTCATCTCTGGGGGAGCTACAGTGAGACCTAGTAAAGACCAGTTATTAGCACTTCTCTCATCTCTGGGGGAGCTACAGTGAGACCTAGTAAAGACCAGTTTATTAGCACTTCTCCCATCTCTGGGGGAGCTACAGTGAGACCTAGTAAAGACCAGTTATTAGCACTTCTCTCATCTCTGGGGGAGCTACAGTGAGACCTAGTAAAGACCAGTCATTAGCACTTCTCTCATCTCTGGGGGAGCTACAGTATGTGCAGTGACAGGGATAATACAAGGGGCGTTCAGAAAGTAATGCACCACATCGTTTTTCGCAGCTAATAATGAAGATAGAAGCTTGAAATTTTGCACACTTCACATATGGCATGTGCCAATTGTGTGCACCAAATTGCACTGCAACCGGCCAAATAATACGGCTGCCCTAA
The DNA here is from genome assembly GCA_024509875.1 of Oreohelix idahoensis. Taxonomy (NCBI): domain Eukaryota; kingdom Metazoa; phylum Mollusca; class Gastropoda; order Stylommatophora; family Oreohelicidae; genus Oreohelix; species Oreohelix idahoensis. The sequence continues at coordinate 9,428 of JAMPIV010020276.1, forward strand.
ACCGTTGAAATGGAGCGTGTTAGCAACTTGCGTTATAAGCAGCGAATTGTGATAGAATTTCTCGTTGCAGAGAAAGAAACTGTTGTGAACATTCACAAGCGTCTATGTGATGTGTATGGAAGTTTTGCAGTCGACAGGAGTACAGTCAGTTGCTGGGTTCAGAGAATCAAATAATCCGGAAGTGGAGATACGGAGCTGCTTGATCGGCCGCGCTGTGGACGTCCTGCCACAGCCACCAACGCAGAAATGTTGAAATGCGCTGAGGGCATTATTCTTACTGATAGGAGAATCACTACTCAACAATTGGCCTTACAGCTGACAGTCAGCATTGGTAGTGCAAATGCAGTTATAAAAACTCTCGGATTTTCTAAGGTTTGTGCAAGATGGGTTCCTCGAAGTCTCACAAATGACCACCGATTGCAAAGGAAAGCTATTTCTTCTGAATTGTTGGAGTGTTTCAATGCTGATGGAGAGAACATTTTGGCTAAGATTGTTACAGGTGACGAAACCTGGGCACATCATTTTGAACCTGAGACAAAAAGACAGTCAGTGGAGTGGCATCATCCGCAATCACCACGAAGAAAGAAATTCAAGACAATTCCTTCTGCTGGAAAGGTCATGATCACTGTCTTTTGGGACATTGAAGGTGTGATTCTTGTGGACGTTATGCCAAGAGGAGAGACAATCAATTCGCAAGCTTACATTAAGACATTGAAAAAACTCAATCAACGTTTTCGCAGATTTCGGCCGCACAAGAATCCAGCAGACGCTTCTCCTTCACGACAATGCGCGACCTCACACAAGTCTGGCAACATGGGAAGCAATCACCAAATTGGGTTGGACTGTACTACCCCATCCACCCTATAGTCCCGATTTGGCACCCTCTGATTTTCATCTATTTGGTCCACTTAAAGATGCACTCCGTGGGACAAGGTTTGAAGATGATGAAGGAGTGATTCATGCAGCGAAGAAATGGCTACATGATCAAGACAAAATCTGGTACGAGCTAGGAATACATGCACTTGTTTCGCGCTGGCATAAAGCCGTACAAGTTGATGGGGATTATGTTGAATAATACCGATGTTTACATGACATATCCATGTATATTGTATATAAATTTCATGCTTTTTGAATAAACAGCTCCTGAAAAAAACGATGTGGTGCATTACTTTCTGAACGCCCCTCGTACAATGTTACTTATTGCAATGTCCAGTGAGTGTGATTCTATTTTAATCGGAGGTTTCCGATTGGCGTAAAGGAAATGGCTGACACATGTGAGATGTAAACTAAACGTTGAGGCATAGTTTCAAGGAGATAGACAGAGTATAAGAAAGAGAGACAGAAGGCTCGAGATTCGGTCACTCATACATGATCTTTAAGCTTCTCTTCAACAAACTTAAACTAAGTCTTCCTCTCTCGTAACCATCAGTTCGGGGTCTTTCTATTTCTTCCTCATTCCTTTCATATGTCCCCCATTCTCTTATCCGAGTGTTCTTTGGGCTTTCTTTACCTCTTAAGTCCCGAAGATTTCAGAACAAAGCCTGCTTGTAACACTTTCAACAGGTATCTTCAGTGATCTGTCCATGTTGTTTGAAGAAGTTTTTTTTTGTTTTTGTTTTGGTTAAATATTTCTACAGGATGGGGTAATCGACCCTATGACCAATCCTCTTAAGTCGCTTGTTACGATAGGCATGATAGGTTACAGTGTTATTATTCGTCGCTCCCCTTTCGAGACTGGTTTGAATTAATTTGTGTCCCTACTACTTACGAGCCCAACACATGTACCTTGAGTGTGGAATACGGGTCAATACGAGTATAATGTAAGACCAATGTGTACGAGCTAATTAATATGAGTCAGGTGGTCAAATATGCGTGATGTACGGGTCAGTCGAGTTTGGTGCTTGGACCATTATCAATTTAGCGATTTCTTTATGACATCAGGTCACAATTTTTGCACTTAAAATTCCGTGACTTGTGCTCGTGGGCTTGCGCACGTCGTTAGGACTGATTCTCGCTTACATTCAATACTTAAATAACCAGGTTAGCGCATTCTAATGGAGAACTTCCTGTCTGACCCTGCTCATTACTTACTTCCATACTCCACCTTCTGCAAAGATCACTTATCCAACCGTTACTTTGACCTCTTCCGCTCCTGCTGTCCCCCATCAAAGCTGACGTGCTGGTAATGCAAACTAGGACCGTCTTCAGGTTTAGTCTCAGCCTCGTTTTGACACCCCTGGGTCCTTGAGTGTCAGAATGTTTATCTTTGTAACGAGCCGAGCGTTCACTTGAAGACGTTACTAGTTTGCGCTTTCAGCAAGCTCACTTTGGATCAAGTTCTCATTTAATTTGAGATTCGCCGTGCGGTTGTCTTAATTTGATAACATGTGTGTAAACTACCACTGAAGTTCTTGCGACGAGGTACGGTTTGTGGATTTTTTGAAAGACCACCTTGCATTCAGTGTTTGACAAGTAGGGGTAATTCCAGGCCGAACTAGTTTAATGTTACGACTTGCCAAGTGTCATGACGGGATTGCATTAATTGCTGGCTCAGTCTTTTCACGGTTGCGGGCTTGATGGCAAGTTCTAGAAAGCGATCCTCTGTTTACTTGTGATCTCTAAGGGCTCATTAGTTGACTTGAGAAGATAAACCAGCCCGAGAAGAAAAAAAGTTGCATGTCTAGCGCTCTATTTGCCATGTAGCTCTCAATGGCGGCTCTATTACAAGTCACGTGTCACACGAAGGAATTTAGTGAGTCAGCTATTGTAACGTGGTGCCTGTTGATGTCTTATTTATCTATCTATCTATCTATCTATCTATCTATCTATCTATCTATCTATCTATCTATCTATCTATCTATCTATCTATCTATCTATCTATCTATCTATCTATCTATCTATCTATCTATCTATCTATCTATCTATCTATCTATCTATCTATCTATCTATCTATCTATCTATCTATCTATCTATCTATCTATCTATCTATCTATATATCTATCTATCTATCTATCTAAATTCCTTGAATTTGATATGTAAAATGCATAGAGAATAAATGAATTCAGTATGAATGAGAGAAAAGGAAGGGCTATGTCAGACGGGCCTGCGTGCCCAATTCTCAACCCTTTGAAAATAAAGTTCGTTCGTTCGTTCGTTCTCTCTCCCTCTCTCTCCCAAGTTAGGGAGAACAAAGAAAAACACGGAGTTCCTACTCACTCAATAGCAGACTTTCAAAAATTTCAGGAGTTCCAATTCTGTACTACCTCAATGTGATCATACTCGAATTATTGTCTGATTTACCGTATAGATGTTTGGATTTGTTTGTTTGGGGTTTTTTGGTTTGTTTTTTTCATTTTTTTTTCATTACGTTCTTGTTTGCTTAAACAAATACTTTATTTTGATTATGATTGCGTTAATGTCATTGTAATGCTTTTATATAACCTTAGTCACGTTTTAAGCCTTTAATTTAATGCTTAAAGTAACATGTGAGAATGAAAAGGTATAGTATGGAAGATAAGTGAGAATGGAAGGGCAGAATGTTAGACGGGCCTGCGCGCCCAATTCTTTACCCTTTGAAAATAAAGTTCGTTCGTTCGTTCGTTCGTTCGTTCTATCTATCTATCTATCTATCTATCTATCTATCTATCTATCTATCTATCTATCTATCTATCTATCTATCTATCTATCTATCTATCTATCTATCTATCTATCTATCTATCTATCTATCTATCTATCTATCTATCTATCTATCTATCTATCTACGGTGTTTATGAACATATATACATTAATAAAATGGTTTAACACTTCTTGCGTGAACACTGTGCTAAGAACTTACAAGGTTACACGGCATAAATATGTTAATATCTGTCAGTCAAGCCAGTCTGCTCCGGGGCATAGACCGGTTGACAAATCTCTTTTAATCTGAAGACTTCGCACTATACCCTCTGGCAGATTTAAATCTGAAAATGATGGCGTAAAGACAAAATGGATGTCTCCCCCCCCCCCCCCTTCCCCACCATTCTACCAACTTCTGCCCCACTTGCTGCAAGGAATGTATACGGGTTCGAAAGATGGAAGCGTCACGCTAGTCTACCCAGCTATACATGGGCATACAACTCTGTTCTTGAGTTAGAGAATGAAAAGGCAGCGAGGAAGGGGACGGATGATCTCACCTCATTAACAAAAAAGCTTGACCTAGTATGGTGGTCTGAAACACTTTACTTCCCGACATGTCTGCAATGAGTCTATATAAATTAAAAAATAATATGGTATGAAATCAGTTTTACAAGTAAACGGTACACATGAGACAGGGGACGTTTCGGGTTTTACCCTTAGTCAGCCACAGTTACGAACAGGTGACAAGGACAAGAACTACATATAGGTACTACAAAGGTCTATGATGATGAGGAAAACGTCAAATGAGCGATACACGCAGATGAAACCACGGTGATGAGCGAGACGATAACAGTAATAATGCAAGAAAATCGTAAAACCAGAAAAACATGTCGAAACAAGAAAGTAAATAATCAACGAAACGAAGACAGAAATGAACAACAATATTAAAATGCGTAAAAAAATCACTTAGCTGGATCGAAGAAAGGAACATTCAAAATGGCTGAAAAAAATAAGGCGTCATGCGGAAGTGACGTAGGAGCTAGTGACGGCTAAGAACAGATAATTGAGGAAACGAAACGAACCAAAGCAAAAACAAGGATAGATAGGAAAATGACGACAGAAGCCACCAGAATTATGCAAAATGATGCTGGACATTCATCCCAGCAATGAGTCTATCTTTATTGAACGTGACCAATGTTGTTTCACTGACCTGGCTTACTCTGAAATGTTAACGCGTCATCATTACCATCACCATCACCATCATTAACAACATGATCCTTTGTGACACCTTTGGAGCATTAAAGAAAATTTTTATTTTTCCCTTAATCTGTTCCGGACCTCTCTCTCTCTCTCTCTCTCTCTCTCTCTCTCTCTCTCTCTCTTTTTCTCTCTCTCTCTCTCTCTCTCTCTCTCTCTCTCTCTCGGTGCAGTCTAAAAGCACAGTCTTCAATGTCGGCCTTCATGTTCCATTCGGAACTCCAAGGGAATAGGTCAGTAGACTAGTGTCCCAACTGTCACGAAATGACATTAAGTTTTTGTTTTTTCTTTCTATGTGTTCCCTTCTCTTTTTTGACCATCAAATCTGTCATCCTTATCTATTTTTATCTTCTTTCTCAATGTTTACTTCAGTGAGGGTAACCTTTCAACAAACTGAAATACCCGAGAGAAGTGGAGGGGCATCTCTATAGCCTCACCAAATATCTTTCATATCATTTAACAACGGAGTCATATTTCTGTCGGTCACTCTGTGACGTCTACTGTATCTGCTTTTCTCATGAAATTGGCCAATATTTCTCAGATGTTGGTTATTGTCGTGGAATATTCTAATCCACATATATAAATTATTAGGTAAATATGAAGCCTAACAAATAAAATTAATAAAGAAAAGAGCAATGGTAAAATGACAGTGCTGTCACAGAGAATGTACTCGAAATCCCCCTTGTTTTCTGCTTCGTCTGCAAATTGTAACGCTTTCACGTTGATAGTAAAAGCTTACTGTATTATACCCGCTTTCTTCAATGAAACGTGTGCTGTATTTCTTGGAAAAACATTGAGAGGCACCCTGCGTAATGACCTAAATTAATCCTAACATTAATTATACTGCGTTACCAAAACGAACGAACAGATGGACTCAAGTAGAAAGAGAGAGAGGGGCGAATGAAATCAGGAACGCATGCAAAATTAAACACGCGTCTCGCTATTAATGCCACCCCCAACAAGCGTAACGCGATACACAATTACTACTATCACGCGTGTTAGGCTACATGCACTAACTTTTTCGGACGAACAGTGATAAAATACACTACCCTTCCCAGAGTTAGGTTTTAAAATCATAAAAAACGCTTATTAGGAAAGATAACAATAGATGGGTTTACGTTTGAAAACATTACAGTACCCAGACAGCACATCTTCGAAACAGGAGGTAGAAGAAATTGCATATTTTGAACGCAGCCACGTAGCTCTTTTAAATTTGGATATTTGGGTTCCTTAGGGCTTGCTGACAAAGAATATGTAAAACGTTACGCAAATAGTCCAGGAATTAATAAATTATAACCAAAATAAAATAGTGGGGATGCCTGACAACATGGAATCATTTCTGCTCATAAAATTTTTTTATAACGTGTTTGAAAAAAACCTTACGTTACAGAAATAGCCTACCATGTAAACTCCAAATTGATTGGAGCGCAACAAATGAAAGACTAACCACGATTGGTCGGGCTATAAATACTATCTTGGTTGTTAGGGAGACGTAGGAAGGTAACATTTTTTCAAACACTTGTCGAAACGTGGCTCGATTGGCCAGACTCGCTGATATAATCACTTAGGAGCGTTAGTTCGAAACCACTTGTTTAAATAAGCTTGATAAAGCAACAGTGCGTTGAAGCCAGCTCATAATTTAGCTAAATAAAAGCCTGGAACATAAGCAGATGGGAATTTGTGCCAGTAAATGTGCCAGAATTCATTGCTAATCAACGTATCTGTGTTTATTCTATGAATTGTGGTAAGCTTGAACCATTCAGTATCTTTTAATGAAAATTGAATGTGAATTGTTAATTTATGCCTGTATATATATGTGTAATTCAGTGGCAAACAGGAGATAAAGCCTATAATGCTCCAGCCTGAACAGAGGGTGTCGGAGGAAAGTAAAACGGCATGGAATGGCCAAATAGTACACTGACACCTGGATGATTGACTAGAAAGAAATAATGCTGGAATGGCAGAGGCGTGGTAACCATTAAGGAGGTTAATACTGGAATAAAGTATTTCAGATGAAGCTGACAGTTGGCCTAACGCTCTGAACTCAATGTTTGTGATGTGTTGTGATCAGTGTAAAAAGAGAGTATAAGTTAGTTATGAAGTAGAAGGTACATCCTTCTTGTTTTCAGGGACCGTGGTCTTGATGGTATTGAGCAGCACCTGGTCAGAGCTTTGCTGAATCCAGAGTCGGACAGCATACTCCTTGGTCTTTTTAGCTATCAGTGAGGTGTCTCCAGAGCCCAGGGGAGAATTCGAGCAGAGGAGTCCTTTCCTGCCGCCATCACGCAAGATAAGCTGATTTGGCCAGCTGAGCTCAACATTATGTCCCCTCATCTTGAAATGACTTTGAAAAAATAACATTCAGAGGGGAATTTAATTGTCTTAATATCAGGAACTGAGAACATCTCCAATACTAGTCCCAAAAGACAAACTATTGAAGTCATGATGACAAATACCAACAGAGCTTGAACAAAACAAAACCAGTATTACCTCATATTACTACTACACAACTGACACACATAGGATATTTTTTAATAATATATGTCACTACAATATTCATATTGATAAAGTCTGTACATATACTTGTAATTAAAATTGATTGTGATTCCTGGTTCCTTTGTATTTGAATCAGGACACATATACCTTTATGACAACAATGAATACATATTGTTATTTGAAAAGTTATCAGTGACTCCTTAAGATATTCTCATAGAGTGTTATATGTATGTGAGTGTCACAGTGTTGTCAAGAGTAGTGGATTAAATTAAATTGTTTATCTGTCTGTTGTTGTGACTTACACTTCATCATACACATACCCTAGACACATAACGTAGTCATCACACTATTCCAGAATAATTCTGACTGAGATATATAGATATGTGGTAGCAAGTAAGGTTATCTATAATACACTACTCTTAATAGATATAGATACCTTCACAGCTGATCTCAGTCAGTACACTAAGTCCCCTATAAATATTTATAACATCCCACTTCACCACATATATTGGGGTCTCGCTCTTGGGATTTTGAATCTCTCCCTATTAAAAATATTGGGGGTAATTCACTTCAGGGAATATAAGAATTAAAAGGTATCCTTGGGTGGAATTAAATAAGGTTGAGCTCACGGTGCCTGTGTTGTCCATTAGATATATTTAGAGATTAAATTGTTGGTTAGACATTGTAGAAATTTACCTGATAGACAATGGCGGACCTGGCCAAGTTTCGATCTGCTGCTGTACAGACTGCAAAAGAGTTAGGATTAGATGGGCAAGTTATGGTTGCCTATGTCACTACGGAATGTGACAAATTTATTGAACGCGAAGAAAGAAGATTAGAAAAAGAGGCCGAAAGAAAGTTAGAGGCTGAGGCTAAGAAATTGGAAGCAGAAAGAGAAGACAAAAGATTAGCTGCAGAAAGGGAAGCCGAGGAAAGAAGACAGGCTGCAGAAAGAGAAGAGAAGAAATTAGCTGCAGAAAGGGAAGCCGAGGAAAGAAGACAGGCTGCAGAAAGAGAAGAGAAGAAATTAGCTGTAGAAAGAGAAGAGAAGAGATTAGCTGCAGAAAGGGAAGCAGAAAAGGAGGAGAAGAGATTACAAAGGGAACATGAGTTACGACTAAGGGAGTTTGAGTTTCAAGGCCATGCTCCTGAAAATGGTGCCAGTCCCTTTGCCTCTGATGCCACTGCTAGCCAAGGAGCCTCAACCTCAGCTATGAATTTTCATTTAGATCATTTTGTTGAGAAAGACGATGATATTGAGAGCTATATAAATAGATATGAACTATTAGCTACCACATATGGGTTAGAGAGAGAAAGGTGGAGCTTAAAGTTATCTCAGGGACTTCGTGGGGCAGCTTATGAAGTTTTTTGCAAAAATGAGCAGAGGTGATCAGGAAAATTATGACATGCTAAAGCAGGCTCTTTTGTTAAGGTATGAAAAGAATGCAGAATTTTATAGGAAAAAATTTAGGAATGCTAAACTACTGTCAGGTGAAACCTATCACCAGTTCTCTGCACGAATAGAGACATACTTGGAGAAATGGACTTCTCTGGGGAAAACCCAAGATCTTAAGGAAATGGTCCTTATAGAGCAATTAAGAGAGTCCATGGCTCCAGACCTGAGAAAGTTTCTCATGGAACAAGGTGCAGAGAGGCTGGGTGAGTTGCTAAATGTTGCTGAAAGGTATCAAGCAGCTCAAGCAGAGGTAACAGGTAATAAAAAGAAACAAGTGGATAACTTTAGGGCACCACAGAACTTTAATAAATTTGATCCTAGGGATCAACACAAAGGTAAGCACCAGTTTGATAGGCCACGGTATGAAAATAAAAATAAATTCCCACAATTCGATGAAAGGAAATATGATGAAAGAAAATCTTTCAACCAAGGAAAAAGGTGGTGTAAGAATTGTCAGATGGGGACAATCATGACACTGACCGTTGCAGAAGGAAACCTGTGTATATGGCAACCCTTCAGGTCAGGTCGACCTCAAGACAGGAGGAGGATATTATGTTAGATACCACTCCAGAAGAGATGAGGAAGGCACAGGCTGGGGATAAAACACTCAAGCCTTGTTTCAGAAAATTGTCAACTTGTCATACAACTCCAGGCAAGGGAGATTTTTACATGAAAAACAAGTTGATGTATAGGAAGACTGGAGCTAGATCCAAAGGTCACGGACAGCTGGTTCTTCCAAAAAGATATAGGACAGAATTAATAAGGAGCATACATGTGAAACCAGATGGGGACCATGAGAAGATAGGTACCATCATTCAAAAGGTGGCTCACAATTATTATTGGCCCAAAGCAAGATGGGACATTGAGAATTTTGTAGAAAGGTGTGGCATAGCACATGAGGGAACACCCACAAGTGGGAACATGGATCAGGACCTGGACACGCCACGGGGCAAAATTAGGCCTGATAATAAAAAGAAAAATAGATTTGATAAAGTGGACCAAATGGAATGGGAAGCCCCTTTTCACGGACAAGCTTCACTTAACTGTTTTACAATGGCCACTATGCGGAGAGTACAAACAGATGTCTTACCCCAGGATAAGCCGAAAATCCCTCAATCGGACTTAAACAAACTGGAGGAAGAGGATGTAGAGAGGAAATCTCTCATCAAGAATTTTAAGTGGGGAGAAAGCCCCAAAAGAAAAATTGGTAGCGGTCGTTTTGTGAATGATAATTCTGGGAGGAAAAATCATCACGATAAAGCTTCGAGTGGAAGAGACCATACCGGTGCATGGACAAATAGGTCCACACAATTAAAGGTCCATATGTAGCTTTGTTAAGAACGTGGACTGATGAAAAGGCAGAGGAAAACATTACATCTTCATACCAATATGTGAATGAGCTGACCACTCGTTTAAAAATTGGTTGGAAACTTGCCAATGAAAATTTGAAACAAGCCAGGAAGAAACATGCTGCCTATTATAACAGGAAGGCGAAAGACAGAGATTTGGCTGTGGGAGAGAAGGTACTGCTTCTTTTGCCCGGGAGTCAGAATAAGTTACAAATTGGATGGCAGGGTCCATATACAGTTCTAGAGAAGGTGTCTAGAACAAATTATAAGATAGATAAGAAGGGGAAAGAAAAAATCTATCATGTGAATCTCCTGAAGAAATATTTGGAAAGAGAACATCAGGAAGAGACACACTTGTTGACCTTGTCCATCGCCATGGAGATGAAAAGGAACCACTTTCATCATTTGAATATCCATTACACCCCTGTGAGACAGCAGCACAGGTGAAAATCAGTACACATTTAACGAAAACTCAGAAAGAGAGAGTGCAACAGGTTCTAAATAATCATGCAGAGGTGTTTAACAGACCGACCAGGGCATACAAACCTATTGGAATATGATATGAAACTGATAGACCCCACACCTGTCTGTATGAAACCATATTCGATTCCGTTTGCTAAGGAAAAAGCTTTGAAGGAAGAGATAGACTATCTGTTGAAGGAAGGAATTATTTCGCACAGTGAGTCTTCGTATAGTTCCGGGGTGGTACTCTTAAGGAAGCCCTCTGGAGAACATAGACTCTGTATAGATTACAGGAGACTGAATGCTATTACAGAAGGACAGATGGATCCATTGCCGGATACAAATCAGCTGTTTGCCAGACTAAATAAAGCTAAATATTTCTCAAAAGTGGATCTGAGTAAAGGATACTATCAGATTCCAGTAAAGCCTGAGGTTAGACCATACCTAGCTTTTAGTACCTCAGAAGGACACTATGAGAGTAATAGATTGCCATTTGGATTGAAGAATGCGCCTAGTGTCTTCTCTAGAATGATGAGAAAATTATTGGATCCTCTGAATAATCCCTGTATAACAAATTTTATGGATGATATCCTTATAGCAACAGAAACATTTGAGGAACACATTGACTCTCTGAACATGCTGTTTGATCGACTTAGGGAGGCAAATTTAACAGCCCGACCAACCAAATGTTGCGTTGGATGTAAAGAATTGGAATTTTTGGGACACACAGTTTATCAGGGAAACATGACCCCTGACCCAAAGAATTTAGAGAAACTACAGAAAGCCCCGAGACCACAAACCAAGAAGGACGTGAGATCCTTTGTCTCATTATGTGGTTTCTACCAGAAGTATATCAAAAACTTTAATTCCATATGTGCACCGTTAACTGAATTGACACGTAAAGGACATCCAGATCGCATTACATGGACACCACAATGTGAAATGACTTACCAAGAATTGAAGGAAAAGCTCACAAGTAAACCCATTTTGAAATTACCTGACTTAAGTCAAGAATTCATAGTAAGGACGGATGCAAGTAATATTGGGTTAGGTGCAACTCTACTACAGAAATCTGATGCATTGGATGGGGAATTAAGCCCAGTGGCATATGCTAGCAGAAAGTTGAATAAAGCTGAAATCAACTACTCAACTAGCGAAAAAGAATGTCTTGCAGTAATATGGGCGATAAAGAAATTCAATATTTATCTATATGGGAAGGCATTTAAGTTGCAAACAGACCACAAACCTTTATCGTTTCTAGCACAGGCTAAGCATGAGAACTCTAGGTTACTCCGATGGTCTTTACTTCTGGCTCCCTATAATTTTAGCATTGAGTATATATCTGGAAAAACCAATCTGGGAGCGGATTTTTTAAGCCGCCATCCGTGTGATGAGAATCACCGTAAACCCCAGAAATAATAATAAATTTCTCTATGTGTATATAGAATAAAGGACTGACATATAATGTCTGTTTTAAGAGGGGAGGTGTCGTGGAATATTCTAATCCACATATATAAATTATTAGGTAAATATGAAGCCTAACAAATAAAATTAATAAAGAAAAGAGCAATGGTAAAATGACAGTGCTGTCACAGAGAATGTACTCGAAATCCCCCTTGTTTTCTGCTTCGTCTGCAAATTGTAACGCTTTCACGTTGATAGTAAAAGCTTACTGTATTATACCCGCTTTCTTCAATGAAACGTGTGCTGTATTTCTTGGAAAAACATTGAGAGGCACCCTGCGTAATGACCTAAATTAATCCTAACATTAATTATACTGCGTTACCAAAACGAACGAACAGATGGACTCAAGTAGAAAGAGAGAGAGGGGCGAATGAAATCAGGAACGCATGCAAAATTAAACACGCGTCTCGCTATTAATGCCACCCCCAACAAGCGTAACGCGATACACAATTACTACTATCACGCGAGTTAGGCTACATGCACTAACTTTTTCGGACGAACAGTGATAAAATACACTACCCTTCCCAGAGTTAGGTTTTAAAATCATAAAAAACGCTTATTAGGAAAGATAACAATAGATGGGTTTACGTTTGAAAACATTACAGTACCCAGACAGCACATCTTCGAAACAGGAGGTAGAAAATACATATTTTGAACGCAGCCACGTAGCTCTTTTAAATTTGGATATTTGGGTTCCTTAGGGCTTGCTGACAAAGAATATGTAAAACGTTACGCAAATAGTCCAGGAATTAATAAATTATAACCAAAATAAAATAGTGGGGATGCCTGACAACATGGAATCATTTCTGCTCATAAAATTTTTTTTATAACGTGTTTGAAAAAAACCTTACGTTACAGAAATAGCCTACCATGTAAACTCCAAATTGATTGGAGCGCAACAAATGAAAGACTAACCACGATTGGTCGGGCTATAAATACTATCTTGGTTGTTAGGGAGACGTAGGAAGGTAACATTTTTTCAAACACTTGTCGAAACGTGGCTCGATTGGCCAGACTCGCTGATATAATCACTTAGGAGCGTTAGTTCGAAACCACTTGTTTAAATAAGCTTGATAAAGCAACAGTGCGTTGAAGCCACCTCATATTTTTGCTAAATAAAAGCCTGGAACATAAGCAGATGGGAATTTGTGCCAGTAAATGTGCCAGAATTCATTGCTAATCAACGTATCTGTGTTTATTCTATGAATTGTGGTAAGCTTGAACCATTCAGTATCTTTTAATGAAAATTGAATGTGAATTGTTAATTTATGCCTGTATATATATGTGTAGTTCAGTGGCAAACAGGAGATAAAGCCTATAATGCTCCAGCCTGAACAGAGGGTGTCGGAGGAAAGTAAAACGGCATGGAATGGCCAAATAGTACACTGACACCTGGATGATTGACTAGAAAGAAATAATGCTGGAATGGCAGAGGCGTGGTAACCATTAAGGAGGTTAATACTGGAATAAAGTATTTCAGATGAAGCTGACAGTTGGCCTAACGCTCTGAACTCAATGTTTGTGATGTGTTGTGATCAGTGTAAAAAGAGAGTATAAGTTAGTTATGAAGTAGAAGGTACATCCTTCTTGATTTCAGGGACCGTGGTCTTGATGGTACTGAGCAGCACCTGGTCAGAGCTTTGCTGAATCCAGAGTCGGACAGCATACTCCTTGGTCTTTTTAGCTATCAGTGAGGTGTCTCCAGAGCCCAGGGGAGAATTTGAGCAGAGGAGTCCTTTCCTGCCGCCATCACGCAAGATAAGCTGATTTGGCCAGCTGAGCTCAACATTATGTCCCCTCATCTTGAAATGACTTTGAAAAAATAACATTCAGAGGGGAATTTAATTGTCTTAATATCAGGAACTGAGAACATCTCCAATACTAGTCCCAAAAGACAAACTATTGAAGTCATGATGACAAATACCAACAGAGCTTGAACAAAACAAAACCAGTATTACCTCATATTACTACTACACAACTGACACACATATGATATTTTTAATAATATATGTCACTACAATATTCATATTGATAAAGTCTGTACATATACTTGTAATTAAAATTGATTGTGATTCCTGGTTCCTTTGTATTTGAATCAGGACACATATACCTTTATGACAACAATGAATACATATTGTTATTTGAAAAGTTATCAGTGACTCCTTAAGATATTCTCATAGAGTGTTATATGTATGTGAGTGTCACAGTGTTGTCAAGAGTAGTGGATTAAATTAAATTGTTTATCTGTCTGTTGTTGTGACTTACACTTCATCATACACATACCCTAGACACATAACGTAGTCATCACACTATTCCAGAATAATTCTGACTGAGATATATAGATATGTGGAAGCAAGTAAGGTTATCTATAATACACTACTCTTAATAGATATAGATACCTTCACAGCTGATCTCAGTCAGTACACTAAGTCCCCTATAAATATTTATAACATCCCACTTCACCACAGTTATGGCTAGCCTATACTGTTTCTACCTTCAGGAGGTTGTTGAAGGCGATTATGTCAGTCTTCTTTCCCCACGGACCAGACATTGTGGGAAGACATGTCCTAATGTCTGCTTGATTTTCCCCACGTGGAGGGATACGCATATAAACGGTTCAAATTAGTTGAGCCGGTGATATTTAAGTCTGTAGTGACCGGTTCTCTGTTAGAGCATTATCCATGTTTTTCCAAATGTAATATAGCTGTCATCTGCAACATTTGTTCTAAAAATCGTTGTCTTTTCTCCTCTCCATGTTTTGAGGCCGATTTGTTGTGACCTATTCCTATTTTATCTACCAGGACCAACCCTCCATGGTTAATTCTCGGATTAACCTTGTGACACCATGATGGGCAGGAGAAACTAAGAAGTGGTTCTGTGTATTATGTGACAATCCCTTGAGAGCGCCCAGAACTAGGGCGTAGTATTTTTCCTCTCCATATTTGGAGAACCCCGTGGATGGCGGGGAATGAGCAATAAGACACGCGCTTCTTCCTCCTGGCTGGAGACCAAATGTGATATCCTTTACATGCAAGCCAAGCTGGAGAAACTGGGGCTCATGACCAACTGAACACGTTTCGGAAAGGCAGAAAAGCCACAGGAAAAGCCTAGATCTACAGTGTAGATAATACTAGAAAGCCTTCAACTTGGGATTGGCAGCTAAAAAGCGAGAAGCTTCAGCGGTCCTAGTTAAACAACAAAAATAACAACAACAAATAACAAAATCTATGCTGCCTCGCGGTTTAGTTAGATTTCACTTAATTCTATTTCTGGTCTATGGTTTTGTGGTTTTAATGATCCAGTCTATAGTGACTGATGTAGATAGTGTATCTACGCTAATAATATAATGTTTTCTTAATCCAGATCAGGGCTGACCAACTAAGCGAACTTAGGGAGCCTCATTCCTGAAGGAAATTATGGAAAGAGCCATTATGGGGGATGGGGGACTGTCACAACGTTACCCCTGTGAGGGTAACCAAAGAGAGTTATCTGTGAGGTGCCGGCTTTGTCAATGGCTCAGATTCGCCTGGCACCCGGTTGAAGATGAGCAGCAGGAGTGGAGAAGGTGAATATAAGACTTTGGGATGAGTTCCCAGCATATAGCCCCAGTGATTCTGGATCTCGTGACATATACCTCCTACCACTCTATCTCCCTCTCTATATTATAATACTAACGAGCCCCCACTCCCCTATTACACTGAGTGAACAGAAGAGAAAGAGAAGAAGAACAGTATGTCTCTTTCGCACACTTTCGTTCCTTCTCTATATATGTAATAACGTGTGTGGGTAATGTAACCACAACTACAACGTTTATTAAAATACTGAAATATAACAACATTCAGTTACAACAATACAAATGTAATAAGAATTAACCTAACTATGGCTGGAAAAGAAGATAATAGTTAGGCAAAAAATACACTCACTAAACTTAAGTCTACACGATGTGATGATGATGATGAATTTAAGTAACTCCTAAATACTAACAAAAAGGATATCTTGTGTTTCTTGGTCTCTCGCTAACTGTCAATAAACTCTGGTTGTATACACGGGCAAGTCTTAGTCTGCATTCAATAACACTGGACGGTCCACTGGATTCGTCAGGTGTCGATGGCCTGTTCCTTTTGTCGCTCACAAAGCGAGTGTTGACCTTGCGCCGCGTGTCTGAGCTGGCGTGTTCCTATGTTGTTGTTTAAACAATGTTATGCGGTGGAGACTTCCGCTGATATGCAGATGTCCCTGTGTGGTGAAGATATTGGTCTCGGGTGGTGATGATGGTGGAAGCAGGTTATATCTTGGTATTTGTTGGCGCATATATTTCACTGGGAGAATCTGTCCATTACTACAAGTAATTTTGTATCTCAATAATTTGCGTAGGCGCTGGTTTACAAAATCGTTCCGTCGGCTCTTGTCACGTCCGCTCAAGATTTCTCAAAGGCACTTGTTGTAAAAAATCATCCGTTGGCGACTGCCACTTCAGATCATTAAATTTCTCAAAGGCACTTGTTGTAAAAATCATCCGTTGGCGACTGCCACTTCAGATCATTAAATTTCTCAAAGGCACTTGTTGTAAAAATCATCCGTTGGCGACTGCCACTTCAGATCATTAAATTTCACGTGGACAGCTATTAGAAATGCAGCAATCCTTCTGGGTATTTTCTGCTTTCTTTTTGGGTGGGTAGTCGATGATAGAAAGACCCTTCACCGCCTGGTAAATTCCTTTCTGACCCCCGTGGAGTATTGGTAGGTTGTTGCCGTTAATTACGTGTGAGATGCGTATCGTCGCAGTATCTCGGTCGGCCCTACTCTAAAGCTTGTCCCGTAATTTAACGCCCGCAATGTAGTAGACAAAGGTTGAGTTATCTCAAAGGTCCCCGGTCTCTACCACTGCGATGGATAAAAAGATAATCCCGTATAAATACCCCGTAACCTATGCTCCGCATGCGGTGTGTTTGTGTCTGTGAAATCTTATCCTTATAATGAATGACTGTGCGGTGTTTACTGTACGGTTAACAGGTAATGTAAGAGACAAAATAAACGTGTCTTGTATTTACTTCATTATAATTAATGAAACTGTGCGATCTTATAAGTATAATATAATTCTTTGCATGGTGTTTTATTGCAATCTGTACTTATGAGTATGCGATATAATATTATAATAAACGTGACTGGTATTTACAGTGTTATATTTATTTATATATATGGGAAATATGTATATATAATCTGACTGAGGTTAAGATATAATGATATAAGGTACAAATCTATATTACACTAACCTTGATGTCCATATCATGAATTTCACTGACACTTGGCCTGATTCCTCCTCGTGAAATATGCGACCAGTATATGCGGACGGAATGATTTTTCATACCATTTGCCCGAACGATAGATTTCGTTCAGTATATACTGTCCTGAATCGCCTAGGGCTATTTTTCTGGTCGCTTCTTGGGTCATGTGAAAATTCGTTTGTTTTCCTATCGTCAGACATTCAGTACTCATTCCTGGGTACATTTCCTGTAATATTTTTCTATTATCGTTTCCTTGTTGTTCCTCTCCCAGACAAACTGTCTGTGTGCGTCCTTTGGGGCACGTACAGTGTTGTTCTTCTCGTTATAATTTCGTATTCATACTGCTTTCATGTTGTCCTTGTGCAGACTTTAAGTCTCCCTTAGTCACAACAATACTTGGTTAACACTGGCCGTGTGTAAACATATCCGCAACTTAGTATCAATTATTCCGATAGTCTGTTGGTGCAATGTCCGCGTGTTGTGAAAACATTTCAGGTGAATGTTGTTGCGTGCTGTCTCAGTGTTCTGTAAACATTTCTTGTAAAATTAGTGGGTTTCCCACGACTGTCTGGTATGCACACAATGGGTATAGAAACGAAATACAAACTCATTCGTCTCTCGCGACAGGGACGTTGATAATATGTCAGTTAAATTTGTTTTTGTTTGTCACTGTCACTAGTACGTCAACTTTCTGTAGGATTTCTGTGGTAAAAAAAAATTAAAAATTTCTTTTTTCTCAATGTATTCAGTCTTATTCCTCAAAAACTGTCAAGTCTGTGCTATTTTTATGGATCTGAAACATAGAGAACAGCAAAAACAACAATAAAAAAAGCTACAGACTTTCATAAATGGAAGGATTAAAGTGGTATTACAAGATCTCTAATGGGGAACAGATGACAAGAACCAGACAAGTGTCAGTGGAACAACAGATGACAAGAACCAGACAAGTGTCAGTGGAACAACAGATGACAAGAACCAGACAAGTGTCAGTGGAACAACAGATGACAAGAACCAGACAAGTGTCAGTGGAACAACAGATGACAAGAACCAGACAGGTGTCAGTGGAACAACAGATGAGTAGAAGACGATGGATAGGACACACATTGAGGAAACCTGCTGATAGCATAGTACAAAGCAATCTTTAATGTGGAGAGGGAGAGGTAGACCAAGAAACACGCGGAGAAGATAATTGGAGACAGAAGTGAAAATGATGAGGAAAACGTGGAAAGAGCTTGAGCTGATGGCACGTGACTTGAGGGCATGTGTTTGTTGAAGGCCTATGCTTCATGGGAAACTAAAAGGTATTGATTGATTGATTGATTGATTGATTGATTGATTCCGCAAAATTGTTATATAACTTTGGACACGTAACGACAGCCACATTACAGCTATCGCTATAGTTACCATCAATCTAGACTGTACCAACGCACATTTTGTCCATCAACTCTTGAAATAAATCGTCGTCATGGGTAGCTGTCATTTATGAGCCAATAGAGTCGCTCTGGCTAAAGTGAGCGCGTGTTGCTGTAGGATCTCTGTAACATTGCCTATCCATCCGCTTCTTGCTCTCACCGGTGCCCTAGAACTAGATCTTCTACTGTCGTAGACATGTAGGGCACCCATTCTTACGAGATGGCAAAACCACTTTATTTTATATTTCTATATATTTGAAGCAGGCCGTAGTTCCTACAATTTTTCTGATGTTATCATTTCTGCTGCTGTCTTTCCTTGGTAACATCAATGGCTCATCTTAAACGTTTCTTTATCATCATCATTATTTCACGTTTTGTACATTACGGAGCATTGAGCCACTGTCACCGTGGGGTTTGCCCAAGCATTATTCATGCTATTGTTAAGGTGAGATAAACAGTTAAGACAGCTCACAAGAGAAAATAATGAATGAAAATAATAATATTGCTAACTGACAACGGTTCAGAATACCGGCTCACGTTAATTAATAGTGAGTGATTATCTTGAGTTGTAAATAGAAAGTTCGAGAACAAGAAAAAAAAAGGCTCGACCAATAAATTTAAGTAAAAAGATTTGGGTCAGCGAATCAGAAGAGTGGCGAGAAAAAACACACCACGCGAAATGACCAGAGGTCATTAGATGACAGTGAGTCCTGAGTTGTGCTTCAGGAAGAAGGTGTAATTGCTGTGCGGACAAGAGGAACCTTCTGTGGTTTTACAGATAGGTTTTATGTGAATAATGTTTAGATGTCCAGCCATCACTAGCCAGTGTTATTCTGTCGGGAGATAGTATTTGTTTCTGTAGTTCACAGCTAAGGTGTATTTCTGTAGCGGGAGGTTATTTAAAATATTTATTTATGTAAGAGTATGCCAGTAAAGAGTTCTGACCTTACAAGTAATACCCCAGTCTTAGAAATAAGCACTAGTGTATTGTTATCATAAAAATAGTCAGACTGTGAAAACCCTGGCCCAGTTGGTAAGAAGTAGTACCAGGATTTAAGGTGTCTCCTCCCTGTGACTATCTTATGATTACTTATATTCTAGGGGATAAGTAAAATGTACATTCACTGAAACCACAAATGGAAGAAGTGAATAAATCCTCAGGTACAGTTAAAATAATTTAATAATTACACTAATATTCTATTTCTACTAGTTGGAAAAGAGCATTGAAATATATATATATATAAAATTAAGTCACACAATTCCTAGTATTGTCTATTTAGACTGCATTCATTTTGAATATATCACTGTTCTTAGTCCTCTGATAAATGTCATCACTTGACTATTTACTGTGTTTCATATATTGGGGTAGTCAGTGTCCTAAGTGACACTTATCTGTTCAACTTGATACTGCTGACACTGAACTGTCCTTTGCTGATATCAGACTTGGTAGGCCCAACAGTAGGGATGCCAATGACCAGTTGAAGTTCACTCTTTGGGGTCCTGCACTTTTGTGGGATTGCCTCGGATGAACGACACAGGCTTCTGATACTGGACAGTCTGGTTTGAGTTATTTCATGGAACCTGCAACATATCAGCCTTGGCTAGTATCTGGCTAGACTTGTAGCTGACTAGCACAGATGTCAGACCAGTCAGTCATCAGATGTCACCGTTATACAATCATAGTAAGTAAGGACATCATTTCAGTGATATAGCATTAATATTAACATTTCAATTAAGTGTAACTGACTAGCACATAAGTCAGACTAGTCAGTCATCAGGTGTCAAAGTTATACAGTCATAGCAAGTAACATCATGTCAATGATACAGAATTAATATTAACATATCAGTAATAAAAATCACCTGGTTTATTCCGCTCCTATACATCCTTTTCTGATCTATAACTTGATCCTTCCAAATCATATCAAGTACAAATTCAAATACTGATGCTATCTTAGCAACTACCCAAAATTAATACATAAAATAAATAAAGTGAGTGATCACGTGATCAGGTTGCTTTCTACTGAAACTGGCTGTAGAACACTCCAGTTTACCAGCTGTAAATGGGTACAAAGTTGTGCGCTCGAACTAGGGAAGGCAAAGGCAGCGAGGAAGGGGACTAGTCACCTTAACCTCGTAAACTGGGATCTTCCATGATGAAGTTTCTAACACTTCATTTCCCTATGACAATCTCTGCCATGGGACTGCCTTTATCTTCGTAAGCGATAAAGCAATATGATAAATATATCTTCATTAGGCTGTGGGGCTATTTGTGATTAATTTTTGTACAAGCAACAATCATCCACAATGCACATGTTTAGATCATATTAAAAATGCAATACATTATATCAATGACTTTTATACAGGCATATTTTGTGAATTCTATATGAACCTGAAATAACAAATATTATACACGGTAGTTATCATAATTTCGCTTACCCTCAGAATTCAGATACTGGACTTAAAAATGTTTCTGGCGATCCGCTCACAATTCATGGGTAGTGGCGAAACTCTGCCTCCAGTCTGTCTCAAACCTCTCTCGTTGTCTGTGTCTCAGTTTACCGCTGCGCTTTATATATACGATTAGCGCGGACGTATCGGAGGGGTACCGACGTCACAGCTTAAACCTAGCCTGAAAAATCCTTCCCGAACAGTGATTTCAGCCGATCTGTGCGTCGACTGAAATTTTGCCTTTCTCATTCTCGGCATATATAATATCCATATTGTTCCATCTTATCTAGTTTTATACAGCTGATAAGACTCTATCTTCCTATCCATGTAAATTCCCAAACTGTTATTTGTTGATTTTAATATTTAGATCAGAAGTGGGTTACACGCTTTTAGCGTAACTGTGGGCAGCCGAAATACGCATATATCTCCGTAACTGAGAACTTCCTACCGTTCCTTCTTATATGCAGTTATACACAATCCTTCCCTGTACTGAAATGTAAAATCCTTTTCATACTGATTCCCTTCTGCTTTTATTTATCCTTGGCGATTTCCTCTATCTGATACACATTTCGCTGATACGCCGCCATTTTGAAAGCGGTCAATCGATCGTTGACGGGTTTATAAATCTAACTGAACCCGTTTGCAATGACTTGAAACCATTTTGCGACAATTTCTGAAAGGAGAACAGCGTTTATGCTGTGGTTTTTTGTAAGTATTGAACTGAGATTATATTTTGCACAGAATAGAATTTTGTTTACAGGAGAATCTTGCAGAAGCACGATTTGTCACTTCAGTATGAGTACTTTACGACTATGTACCAAGAAAACGGATGGTTATGAGCATATAACGATTATCTGTAAAGTATCAAAAGGCTGTAAACATTTGAAGGAAACTAGAGATATTATAGAGGAGCCATATTGAATAAGGTTTGAAGTATCCAGAATTGCATATGATTTTCAAGAAAAAGTGAATGTCGACTTTTATAGAAGAACTTCAAATATGCTCTTTCACTTGTAAGTATCAGAAGGGTGTACATACAATTATTTATGCATGAGATGAATTTTGTTGCTAGGAGCAGTTATAGAGACCTGTCTGACCAGTTCGTCGAGGAAGATATTACAAATAAAGTATGGAATGCTGTCGTGGAATATTCTAATCCACATATATAAATTAAAAGGTAAATGTAAAGCTTAACAAATAAATTCTAATAAAGAAAAGAGCAATGGTAAAATAACAGTGCTGTCACAAGGAATGTACTCGAAATCCCCCTTGTTTTCTGCTTCGTCTGCAAATTGTAACGCTTTCACGTTGATAGTAAAAGCCTACTATATTATTACCCGCTTTCTTCAATGAAACGTGTGCTGTATTTCTTGGAAAAACATTTGAGATACGCAAGCTGAACAATGACCTAATTTTAATATTTCATTCATTCCATTTTATACACGGCGTAACTAAAGACAGATGGACTAAAGGATAGAGAGAAGGGAGAGGCAGAAAGCCGAACGCAGCATATTAGCTCTTTTAAATTTGTATATTTGGGTTCCTTAGGGCTTGCTGACAAAGAATATGTAAAACGTTACGCAAATAGTCTAGGAATTACCATATTATAACCAAAATAAAATAGTGGGGATGCCTGACAGCATGAAATCATTTCTGCTCATAAAATTTTTTTATAACGTGTTTAAAAAAACCGTGCGTACGGAAATAGCCTACCATGTAAACTCCAAATTGATTGGAGCGCAACAAATATAAGACTAAACACGATTGGTCGGACTATAAATACTATCTTTGGTTGTTAGGGGGAGACGTAGGAAGGTAAAATTTTTTCAAACACTTGTCGAAACGTGGCTCCATTGGCCAGACTCGCTGATATAATCACTTAGGAGCGTTAGTTCGAGACCACTAGTTCAAATAAGCTTGATAAAGCAACAGTGCGTTGAAGCCAGCTCATATTTTTGCTAAATAAAAGCCTGGAACATAAGCAGATGGGAATTTGTGCCAGTATTTGTCCCAGAATTCATTGCTAGTCAACGTATCTGTGTTTATTCCCATGAATTGTGGTAAGCTTGAAACATTCAGTATCTTTTAATGAAAATTGAATGTGAATTGTTAATTTATGCCTGTATATATGTGTAGTTCAGTAGCAAACATGATGTAAAGCCTATAATGCTCCAGCCTGAACAGAAGGTGTCGGAGGAAAGTAAAACGGCATGGAATGGCCAAACAGTACACTGACACCTAGATGATTGACTAGAAAGAAATAATGCTGGAAGTGCAGAGGCGTAGTAACCATTAAGGAGGTTAATACTGGTATAAAGTATTTCAGATGAAGCTGACAGTTGGCCTAACGCTCTGAACTCAATGTTTGTGATGTATTGTGCTCAGTGTAAATAGAGTATCAATTAGTTATGAAGTAGAAGGTACATCCTTCTTGTTTTTCAGGGACCGTGGTCTTGACGTTATTGAGCAGCACCTGGTCAGAGCTTTGCTGAATCCAGAGTCGGACAGCATACTCCTTGGTCCATTTAGCTATCAGTGAGGTGTCTCCAGAGCCCAGGGGAGAAATCGAGCAGAGGAGTCTTTTCCTGCCGCCATCACGTAAGATAAGCTGATGTGGCCAGCTGAGCTCAAAATTATGTACCCCCATCTTAAAATAACATTGTAACATAAACTTAAGAGGGGAAGTAAATTGTTTTAATATCAGGAACTGAGAACATCTCCAATACTAGTTCCAATAAAGACAAACTATTGAAGTCATGATGACAAATACCAACAGAGCTTGAACAAAACAAAACCAGTATTACTTCATATTACTACTACACAACTGACACACATAGGATACTTTTAATAATATATGTCACTACAATATTCATATTGATAAATTCTGTACATATAACTTGTAATTAAAATTGATTGTGATTCCTGGTTCCCTTTGTATTTGAATCAGGACACATATTCATTCATAACAGCAATGAATACATATTGTTATTTGAAAAGTTATCAGTGACTCCTTTAAGATATCCTTTAGAGTGTTATATGTATGTGAGTGCCACAGTGTTGTCAAGTGTGGTGGAATAAATTAAATTGTTTATCTGTCTGTTGTTGTTATGACTTACACTTCATCATACACATACCCTAGACATACAACGTAGTCATCACACTATTCCAGAATAATTCTGACTGAGGTATACATATGTGGCAGCAAGTAAGGTTATATATAATACACTACTCTTATTAGATATATATACCTTCACAGCTGATCTCAGTCAGTACACTAAGTCCCCTATAAATATTTATAACATCCCACTTCACCACATATATTGGGGGCTCGTCCGGGATTTTGAATCTTCCCTATTAAAAATATTGGGGGTAATTCACTTCAGGGAATATAAGAATTAAAAGGTATCCTTGGGTGGAATTAAATAAGGTTGAGCTCACGGTGCCTGTGTTGTCCATTAGATATAAATTTAGAGATTGAATTGTTGGTTAGACATTGTATAAATTTACCTGATAGACAATGGCGGACCTGGCCAAATTTCGATCTGCTGCTGTTCAGACTGCAAAAGAGTTAGGATTATATGGGCAAGTTATGGTTGCCTATGTCACTACGGAATGTGACAAATTTATTGAACGCGAAGAAAGAAGGTTTGAAGCCGAAAGAAAGTTAGAGGCTGAAAGGGAAATTAAGAAGTTACAATCTGAGGCTGAGACTAAGAGGTTGCAGATTGAGGCTGACAAAGAGGCTAAAGCATTGGAAGCCGAGGAAAGAAGACAGGCTGCAGAAAGGGAAGAGAAGAAATTAGCTGCAGAAAGGGAAGAGAAGAAAGTAGCTGCAGAAAGGGAAGAGAAGAAATTAGCTGCAGAAAGGGAAGAGAGGAAATTAGCTGCAAAGCAGAAGAAAGAAGATTGACTGCAGAAAGGGAAGAGAAGAAATTAGCTGCAGAAAGGGAAGCAGAAGATAAAAGATTACAAAGGGAACATGAGTTACGACTAAGGGAGTTTGAGTTTCAGGGCCATGCTCCTGAAAATGGTGCCAGTCCCTTTGCCTCTGATGCCACTGCTAGCCAAGGATCCTCAACCTCAGCTATGAATTTTCATTTAGATCATTTTGTTGAGAAAGACGATGATATAGAGAGCTACCTAAATAGGTATGAACTATTAGCTACCACGTATGGGTTAGAGAGAGAAAGGTGGAGCTTAAAGTTATCTCAAGGACTTCGTGGGCAGCTTATGAAGTTTTTGCAAAAATGAGCAGAGGTGATCAGGAAAATTATGACATGCTAAAGCAGGCTCTTTTGTTAAGATATGAAAAGAATGCAGAATTTTATAGGAAAAAAATTTAGGAATGCTAAACTACTGTCAGGTGAAACCTATCACCAGTTCTCTGCACGAATAGAGACATACTTGGAGAAATGGACTTCTCTGGGGAAAACCCAAGATCTTAAGGAAATGGTCCTTAAAGAGCAATTAAGAGAGTCCATGGCTCCAGACCTGAGAAAGTTTCTCATGGAACAAGGTGCAGAGAGGCTGGGTGAGTTGCTAAATGTTGCTGAAAGTATCAAGCAGCTCAAGCAGAGGTAACAGGTAATAAAAAGAAACAAGTGGATAACTTTAGGGCACCACAGAACTTTAATAAATTTGATCCTTAGGATCAAAATAAAGGTAAGCACCAATTTGATAGGCCACGGTATGAAAATAAAAATAAATTCCCACAATTCGATGAAAGGAAATATGATGAAAGAAAATCTTTCAACCAAGGAAAAAGGTGGTGTAAGAATTGTCAGATGGACAATCATGACACTGACCGTTGCAGAAGGAAACCTGTGTATATGGCAACCCTTCAGGTCAGGTCGACCTCAAGACAGGAGGAGGATATTATGTTAGATA
Organism: Oreohelix idahoensis; assembly: GCA_024509875.1. Lineage (NCBI taxonomy): Eukaryota > Metazoa > Mollusca > Gastropoda > Stylommatophora > Oreohelicidae > Oreohelix > Oreohelix idahoensis. The sequence goes on from JAMPIV010020276.1 coordinate 35,559, forward strand.
CCACTCCAGAAGAGATGAGGAAGGCACAGGCTGGGGATAAAACACTCAAGCCTTGTTTCAGAAACTTGTCAACTTGTCATACAACTCCAGGCAAGGGAGATTTTTACATGAAAAACAAGTTGATGTATAGGAAGGCCGGAACTAGATCCCATGGTCACGGACAGCTGGTTCTTCCAAAGAGATATAGGACAGAATTAATAAGGAGCCTACATGTGAAACCAGATGGGGACCATGAGAAGATAGGTACCATCATTCAAAAGGTGGCTCACAATTATTATTGGCCCAAAGCAAGATGGGACATTGAAAATTTTGTAGAAAGGTGTAGCATAGCACATGAGGGAACACCCACAAGTGGGAACATGGATCAGGACCTGGACACGCCACGGGGCAAAATTAGGCCTGATAATAAAAAGAAAAATAGATTTGATAAAGTGGACCAAATGGAATGGGAAGCCCCTTTTCACGGACAAGCTTCACTTAACTGTTTTACAATGGCCACTATGCGGAGAGTGCAAACAGATGTCTTACCCCAGGATAAGCCGAAAATCCCTCAATCGGACTTAAACAAACTGGAGGAAGAGGATGTAGAGAGGAAATCTCTCATCAAGAATTTTAAGTGGGGAGAAAGCCCCAAAAGTAAAATTGGTAGCGGTCGTTTTGTGAATGATAATTCTGGGAGGAAAAATCATCACTATAAAGCTTCGAGTGGAAGAGACCATACCGGTGCATGGACAAATAGGTCCACACAATTAAAGGTCCATATGTATCTATGTTAAGAACGTGGACTGATGAAAAGGCAGAGGAAAACATTACATCTTCATACCAATATGTGAATGAGCTGACCACTCGGTTAAAAACTGGCTGGAAACTTGCCAATGAAAATTTGAAACAAGCCAGGAAGAAACATGCTGCCTATTATAACAGGAAGGCGAAAGACAGAAATTTGGCTGTGGGAGAGAAAGTACTGCTTCTTTTGCCCGGGAGTCAGAATAATTTACAAATTGGATGGCAGGGTCCATATACAGTTCTAGAGAAGGTGTCTAGAACAAATTATAAGATAGATAAGAAGGGGAAAGAAAAAATCTATCATGTGAATCTCCTGAAGAAATATTTGGAAAGAGAACATCAGGAAGATACACACTTGTTGACCTTGTCCATCGCCATGGAGATGAAAAAGGAACCACTTTCATCATTTGAATATCCATTACACCCCTGTGAGACAGCAGCACAGGTGAAAATCAGTACACATTTAACGAAAACTCAGAAAGAGAGAGTGCAACAGGTTCTAAATAATCATGCAGAGGTGTTAACAGACCGACCAGGGCATACAAACCTATTGGAATATGATATGAAACTAATAGACTCCACACCTGTCTGTATGAAACCATATTCGATTCCGTTGGCTAAGGAGAAAGCTTTGAAGGAAGAGATAGACTATCTGTTGAAGGAAGGAATTATTTCGCACAGTGAATCCTCATATAGTTCCGGTGTTGTACTCTTAAGGAAGCCCTCTGGAGAACATAGACTCTGTATAGATTACAGGAGACTGAATGCTATTACAGAAGGACAGGTGGATCCATTGCCGGATACAAATCAGCTGTTTTGCCAGACTAAATAAAAGCTAAATATATTACATCAAAAGGTTGGATCCAGAGTTAAAGGATACTAATCCATATTCCTCCAGTAAGAGCCTGAGGTTACCCATACCCTAGCTTTTAGTAACCTCAGAAGGACACTATGAGTTTAATAGATTGCCATTTGGATTGAAGAATGCGCCTAGTGTCTTCTCTAGAATGATGAGAAAATTATAAAAATACA
>JAMPIV010020277.1:0-35000 GCA_024509875.1 Oreohelix idahoensis
CATCAGGCCCGGAGGATGTTAGAACGCCTGGATGAACTAGTCAGCTGGTGCAGAATGAGCATCAAACCCAAGAAGTCGAGAAGCCTATCAGTCAGGAAAGGAAAGATAGCAGAAGACATATTCGTGGTTTCCAACCAAAGAATCCCTACTGTCATTGAGGAACCTGTTAAAAGTCTTGGCAGGGTGTACGATGCCTCATTAAAAGACTCGAAGGCAGTGCAACAGACAATAGAAATGGCAGACAGAGGGCTACAGATCATAGACCAAAGCAGACTCTTGGGAAAGTTCAAACTGTGGTGCCTCCAGTTCATGTTGATACCGAAATTGCTGTGGCCACTGCTTATATATGAAATAAGCACAAGTACAGTCGAAGCTATAGAGCAAAAGGTCAACAAGTTCATGAGAAAGTGGCTAGGGGTACCACCAGGTCTGTCAGATGTAGCACTGTACTGCAAAAAGTCAAAACTTCTGCTTCCTTTCAAGTCAGTTGTTGAAGAGTACAAAGTTGGAAAGGCAAGGCTTGCAATGATGCTACGCGAGTCAGCTGATGACGTGGTTAAGTCCATTCAGCCTACACTGAAAACGGGAAGGAAGTGGAGAGTGGAAGAAGCTGTTGATGCTGCCCAAGAGTCACTCAAACTGAGGGAGGTAATCGGATACACACAGACGAATAGACGGGGATTTGGTCATGGAGACATCCGCTGGTGGTCCAAGGCATCAAGCAGGGAGCGCAGAGACATGGTTGTTCATGAGATACGAGAGGCTGAGAATGATAAGAGGTTGCAAAAAGCAGTGCAGCAGGTCCAACAAGGCCAATGGACTACATGGGAAGGAGCCCTGCAGAGGTCCTTGACATGGAATGATATATGGCATATGGCACCTCTTAGGCTCAGCTTCGTGGTTAGATCAATGTATGACCTGCTGCCGTCGGCCACCAACCTTGTGAAATGGGGAAAGTCGGATGATGAGCAGTGCCCCCTGTGCCAGGGGAGGCAGACACTCGAACACGTGCTCTCAGCGTGTAAGGTGTCATTAGGGCAAGGGCGATACACCTGGCGCCATAACAAAGTGCTAAATGAGCTTGCTGCGACAATAGATCTAGCAAGGATGAAGGCGAACAGCAAACCCAGGCCGAGCACCGCAAATACATACTTTCTGAGGGCAGGAAAGTCAGCACACCCCAAACCGAGTAAACCAGGTAGCAGTTTACCATCTCTTCTTGATTGTGCAAATGACTGGGAGATGGCGGTAGACCTACCTGGACGAGGGGCATATCCAGAGAGTATCAGAAAATCGCGGAGACGGCCGGATATAGTGCTTCATTCTTCTTCAACGCTTCAGGTCATACTGATTGAACTGACCGTGCCATTTGAATCCAGATTAGACGAGCAACATTCGTTCAAAGCGGCCAAATATAGTGATCTGGCCGCGGATCTGAGACACGAGGGGTTCACTACAAGGGTCATGGCTGTTGAAGTGGGCGCAAGAGGGCTTGTGGCTGCATCAATGTATGATCTATTGAAACTGTTGGGGTTGAAGGGACAGGCGAGAACAAGGGCACTGAAGAGGCTTAGTGAAACTGCCGAAAAGGCATCAGGCTGGCTGTGGAACAACCGCAATGGGCAATGGAAATCGTGACAATAAACGCTGCGGTACAGAAAACACCAGGAATTTTTCTAAGTCCACAAAACTCAGCGTTTTGTGGTGTACTAGTGAGCGGGCTGTGACTGAGGGGCAACAGGCGATGTATATTATAGGAGGTGTCAGTGTCAGAATTTCAGTGGCTAGGCTCGGCGGCTTCGCGATGGTGTCTCAGTGTGTGCGACGGAACGAACGGAATAATTTGTCTTCTCTTTGTTACTTTCACAATTGCCTCCACGGCTGGCGGAGTTGTGGATTAAAGTTGCTACCATAAGTGAAATGGGTTCATTTTCGATACAAGACAACAGGAGGCTGAGACGCTTGGGAGTCATGACCCAAGTGGGCCCGCCCCCCTTAGAGTGTAAAGGAGTATACTGGGCCGAAACACTTGTCTGATGGGGGGACTTCTTCTGATGATCAGATTGCCTCCTGTTGTATCGCTCTGTAAAGAGTTTCCTATCATCTCAGGTAATACAGGCCCGGTAACCCCTGACAGCAACGTTGGAACTACAGCAGCATGGACACCAGCAGCAGTCGTTACGGCGTCTAACAACGATTGTAGCTCAGCCACGTGCGCACTACCAAATTGTTTCTGCTATGGCGCCTCCTACACAATCTTTCCCCAGGAAGACATCCCCCAGTTTATAATGCTCACCTTTGATGACGGCGTGACCGCAGCTTTATACGAGCAGTATTATCGTGGCCTGTTCATTGATAACACCTTCAACCTTACCAATCCCAATGGCTGCAAGCTGAAGTGAGTTTTTAGGGGCGTGAGTGGGTATGGTAGAAGTAATTACTATGACTGGGGTCTTTAACGATTAATTTATCGATTAATCGGTTAAAATGTTTTAAAAAGATTAATTGATAAAAACAAATTTTAATCGATTATTCCATTCTTAGCCATTGTTTATGTTTTTTGCTTCTTCTTCTTCTTCGTTCGTCCTGAAAAGGACGGTGGTTGCGTTGTGTCTGTTTGCGCCTAAGCTGTGATATCTGCACCTTTCGGTCGACACATCCGACTTCTGCACGGCATTTTTTAAGGACCGGGTTTGCCTTCCCATTTCGATCCATGCTCGCTCAGCCAGCCTGCACTGCTGCAGACTGTTTCCAGGACCACCACGTGGAGGTGGAGCACGGTCTTGACCAGCTCTGGTTCGCTGGTCCTGACGCAGGCAGTCAAGCTATGAGTCGCTGACTGCATTCACTATTGCTGCATCTTGCTTAAATGCGAGAGCATTTGCTATGTTAGAGGTTTGTGATATGGTATGTGGCAAGTATCGTCAATAACATGTTTGGTTGTAACTTTTTAGTATTTTGATTATACTTTTAGGACGATGATGCATTATATCAAGTAAAATAAATAAAGCCCTTGGTTATTGTTAAAAAAAAATAATATTATTTATGATTTTTTTTTATAATTGTTCTGATTTGATCGATTAATCTTCGATTAAAGAAATTCTATTAATCAATTCAGATTTTTTAAAATCAATCCCAGTCCTATATTAGAGCAATAGATAACTATACAATAATAATTATTTACTCATGAGTCAATTAAGTTGATAAGCATGGCACTTCATATTTTTTCTGATTGACTGATGAGAATGGCAGTGAAAAAAAGACATTGAAGTCAGTTTTATAAATGAAAAATCTATCAATCCATATCTTTTAGCTCCCCGAGGAGCATAGGCCTTCAACAAACACATGCCATGAACAACACTCTGAACTTACTGGTTAGAGTGCTTACTTCTAGAGGCAAAATTACCGAGTTCGAAACTAGGTAGTCTCACGCTTCATTCTACCCAGCTGTAAACTGTGCTTTCGGGTTAGGAAAGGCAAAGGCATAGTATAGTGAAGTCTCTAACACTTCAAACCTCAACGATCGTTTCTGCAATGGTACTACCATTTTAGTTTTTATAATAAACATTAGAGAAGTAAATACAATATTACGTTCTAAATTAACACTAAATAAATAAAGATTACACACATAAAGGTATGTTTCAGGCGCTCATGAGCAATAAAGAAAACTAGACAACAGAAGTGATGGCTTACCGGAGAATCGAGCCCAGGACCTTCCGAACGGCACTCCCGCCTAGCTACGGAAACATGCCTTTATGTGTGTAATATCTATTTATTTACAGGCCTCGGGTTTCCCCTCTTTGTTTGGTGTAAATTAACACAAGAATGATGCAGATGTAATACATGTGTATCCCCCACCTCTTCTAGGACTGCCATGTACACTATTAATGAGAACACCGACTACAGCAAGGTCAAGGCTTTAGGAAGCGCCGGGAACGAAATTGCCTCACACACCATTCACCACATTCTTGCCCAAGGAGACAATCCGAAAGACTACGCGAACATCAGCGCTGAGGTAGGACTTTTTTTGTTTAAATATCCAAACCGGAACACGTTATAGTCGGTATAAATCAGTTGTAGGCAACCCAGGACAACAGGATTCTACTTTAGAGACACTGAGCTTACTATGGATCTACCTTGATAAAACATGTCTGTTTTTTTTTCAGCTTTCAGAGTATTGCCTATGTCATGGTGGTCCAACTTATTTTACCCCGAGAGCCACATAAACCAAACATTTAAAGTCTGCGAGCTAGTCATGATAAAAAATTATTTAAAATAAAAGCTCAGTGAAAAATGGATACAAATCGAAGAGTGCGAAATCGAAAATAAAATACAATAAAAATTGCATTGAGCATTGAATTTCTATTGAAATAATTTTTGTTGTTTTCTTACGTCCAAATGGGAAGTTTGGGGTGGGATTTCTGTAACCAGAGTCTCGATATCAGTGTCAATCTGTGATAAACGAGCGCAAAGGCCTTGTTGCTCCATCTTTTCCTACATTTTTCATATTGTATTTTCTCCGACATTTGCTCTTTCATCTCATATTTGCGATCCACATTTGCTATTTCATTGTTGTGATTACTCGCGACCGGTATCTAGAGAACCACATTTGTTCTTTCATCGGGGGAAATAAAGTCCTTTGATTGAGTCCACATGCCTGACATTATCGTTTGAAGCCCACATTGTATCGTGATAAATCTGGTAAAAACACATATGGTCATCCTAATCAAACTGTAATTTCTGTGACACCACATTGGACGCCCAGATTGGCCAGGGGAAAACGTCTCATGCTGTAATGGTGTTATCTTTAGTTGGCCGCGGTTCAGACAAGCGTTGATTTACCACATTGGACGCCCATCTTAGCCAGGTGAACAATAAACAATCAGAGGTCAAACTACACCCACGTTTGGACTGACAGGGGAAAAGAGCGATCCTGTGAATGAGTGACCAGAGGGGCCATTAATGATTGGTTGGTATGAGCTGTACAAGAAACCCATATTGGACTGGCAGAAATATAATCTACTGCGTAGCTTGTTCTAGGAAGCAGTCCAGTTTTTACCTTGTGAGGAAGAGATTAAACCCAAAAACGCATAGCCTAATACACGTGTTTATTCAGAGTGGATGATAATTCAGTTCTGTGATTAATTGTGTTCTTAAAGGATTTTGCGAAGGGAAAAGAAGGTTAGTAGATCTTATACTTATTAATACATTTTCTTATTTTTGTTTATTTTAACCTCACAGCTAAAATGTGCGAAAGATAAAGTTTCAAATAATTCTTGGCATAACTGATTAATAAAATCAGAAGATTTTCCTAGAAGATGATAGGATGATAGGAGGTAATTAATAGTTCATATTTCACCTTTATCATCATCACAGTCTCCCATGCGCACACACTCTCATGCACAAGATATTTAACATCATTAGAATTGAACTCAGAGAGAGAGAGAGAGAGAGAGAGAGAGAGAGAGAGAGAGAGAGAGATGAATAATGAGCAGTAGTTTAAATGAAAGTCAACCAGTGATGTTAAATGTGAAAAACTTACGAAGACTTTTGTGTGTCTTCAGTTCATCAGAAGTCTGAGTCTGTAGTGAAATTGACCGAGATACAACGGTAAAATACTCCAAAGATAACATTTAAGGATAAAAAACATAATGCGTAAGCTGCTGATGTACATGATCGCCTAGACCGCGGGTCATCATCCTCTATAAATTTTGCCTTGCTAGACAGGAGGGGAACGGAGGATCAAAAAGGAAAAAAATATGACTGGAAAGATTGCGTAGCAAGGCTAAGGAGACGCAATTGGGGGGGATGGAGGAAAGTAAAAAATTCACGTCCCCCAAATTGACACGAGGTACGGAATGGACGCTTTTGCGATACTAAGATTTTGATTTGAATTGAGCGGCAGAACGCGGATGGTAGGAAAATTACAAAAATTAAAAAGTAAATTTTTCTTAATATTAATGTTAGGAATATAAAAATTAGCTGGCCGGATGGCCTATTCTGAGCAATGAAATAATATGATCTTAATTTTACAAACGGATAGATAATATTGAAGATAATGACAAAAGACAGTGTAGTTTACATCATCGACAGACTGCCTTGAATAAAAAGTGTCGTTATTTGCACACAAAACACGACCTTGGGGACGCAGGTGTTCAAAGTTACTTATTATGGAGGAGAGGGTTTTTGAGCGGTAGCTGTGTCTAAATATAACTTTTTACGACAAAATTTTAAGGGGAGAGAAAGGTTGCTTCAAAAATCAAGCACATTTTTTTTTAGAAACACAAGTAGAGACGGACAGACTAACAGATAACCATCCATACTTGACTGAAGCATGACTGATTTTAAAGTGTGGTGTTTTCCCATATGAAAGACAGTGAATAAATTTAGGGACGCCATACTATAGCCAGCAGCTCAGCTGAGTTTTGCTAGCAATTCTGTGTTATGTATTCATAATCTGAGCTGTGAGTTTCTATCGACAACAAAGCAGAGTCTATTCGGTGGGTGACTTACTCGAGTGTATCTGTGCAGTTCTTGTGACAGAGACCACCATTATTGCCCGCCAGCACGGAGAGGTGGGACCGCAAGTTTTCAGCACCAGAGCTACAAAAAGATGAGTGAGCCTCTGGTCTGCTGGACATTCACCAACTATTGGTAGTGACTAATATCCCCGTAAAAATTCCCACCATTTTCTGGACATTGTGTAGTCAATATAGACAGGTGTGATGAGGCCACCCCAACAGCACAAACAGTAAATATCCTCCCAAAGAGATGACTACTCGAACTTTTTTTTAATAAAACTAACTAGTCTAGTACTTAAATAGGTACGCTCTTGCATTTATTATGTAACATTCCATGCATTTTTTTTCATAAATTTTCAATCCTTCTTTTAAAACAAGTTCTGGTCACATAAAACTTGATCCAGAACCAATAAATGTAATATAATTATATCAAAAACTTTATACACGTGAGTTAGTTCAGTGTATTTTAACACTTGTTAATCTTATTAGTCTTCTTAAATGTCTGTGGGTGTATTTATAACTAACACACCACATTACACATCATTACCCTAGACACTTTACGTAGCCACATTCATTAAGAAAAAAAAAATTAAGTGTGAGGTCGTAGTGGTAGCAAGAAAGGCCTTCTGATAATTCTCAACTACATTTTATCTCAGGAGCCTTCACAGCTGGCCTCATACAAGTTACATGTAGTAATAACACCATCATACAATACCATCAACACCACTACATAAATTGGGGTCTTGTCCAGGGATAATTAGCCAAACAGTAAAATTAGGATCTCCTGGTGGGAGAAATAAAAGTAGGGAAATAAATTGTAAAATTTCCTTTAAAATTAAAAGTGTCCCTGCAGATAAAAGTTGGTGAATCTTCACAGCCAGTAATAATTAATTAGTTAACTGGTTAGTTAGATTATAGTCATAAGAATTACTTAGTGTATTTACTGGTTAGAGATTTAGCTTGTATATTATTATATTGTCTGAAAAGTATGGCTGAGCTAGCAAAGTTCCGATCAGCTGCTGTGCTCACGGCGAAGGAGATGGGAATGGATGGTCAAATTTTAATTCAATACGTAACGGCTGAATGTGATAAATATATTGAACGGGAAGAAAGGAGGTTAGCTGAAGAGAAGAGGTTAGAGGCTGATAGAGACATTAAGAGGCTGCAGATTGAGGCAGAAGAAAAACGACAGCAAAGGGAGGCAGAGGAAAAAAAAGGTTGACTGCCGAAAGGGAGGCAGAAGATAGAAGGTTGCAGAGGGAGCACGAATTACGACTAAGGGAGCTGGAATTACAAGGCCAGGCTCCTGAAAATGGTGCCAGCCCTTTTGCCTCAGATGCTACGCCCAGTCTGGGAGCCTCAAACTCAGCTATGGGGTTTCATTTAGACCATTTTGTTGAGAAAGACGATGACATAGAAGGGTACCTAGGACGTTTTGAGTTATTAGCTACTACATATGGGTTAGAGAGAGAGAGGTGGAGTTTAAAGCTATCACAGGGATTGAGGGGTACTTCTTATGAAGTATTTGCCAAAATGAACAGGGAAGACCAAGACAATTATGACATGTTAAAGCAGGCTTTGTTATTAAGGTACGAAAAGAATGGTGAATTTTATCGTAAGAAATTTAGAAATGCCAAACTGTTGTCTGGGGAGACATACCACCAATTTTCTGCCAGAATAGAAACCTATTTGGAGAAATGGACGGCTCTGGGGAAGACCCAAGATCTTAAAGAAATGATCATGATTGAGCAATTGAGAGAGTCCATGGCTCCAGACATGAGAAAATTTCTCATGGAACAAGGTGCAGAGAAGTTGGGGGAAATTTTAAATGTTGCTGAGAGGTATCAGGCAGCTCAGGCAGAGGTAAGTGGTGCTAAGAAGAAGCACATAGACAATTTTAAAGCTCCACAGCAATTTAATAAATTTGATAATAGAGAGCAGGGAAATAAGGGTAGGACAAATTTTGAGCGGCCAAGAAATGACTATCGCGACAGAAACTCACAGTTCAATGACCAAAAGTTCAATGAAAGAAAACCGTTGAACCAAGGAAAAAGGTGGTGCAAATGGTGCAAGAAGGATAACCATAACACCGAATTTTGTAGAAGGAAACCTTCAAACATTGCTGCAATGAAGTCGGGGACGCAAAGAGTAAAGGTTAATCCTAAGGGACAACAGGAACCTTATCACCCCCCAGTTTGTGAGGATGTTATTTGTAATGGGGTCACCATAAGGTGCCTTTATGATACAGGTTTGGATTATGATTCAGTTGTGAAGTCTAGCCTAGTGGACCCAAGTCAGTATACCACAGAAACAGTGGAAATACAAGGGGCGACTAAGGACATACCACTCATGACACTTCCCATCGCAAGGATAACGGTGAAAACTCGCTATGTGGAAGGAGAAATCAGTGCAGCAGTGATAGATGAACCAATCTACCCTCTGATATTGGGGTGTAGATACGTCTTCTTGGGGAATCCCGAGAAACCTGTGATCATGGCGACAGTGCAGACCAGGTCACAGAAGAAGGAGGAAGAAGGTGAACCTATAAACGCTCATCCAGAGGAGATGAGGAAGGCGCAGGCTGAGGATAGGACACTCAAGCCCTGTTTTAAAAAATTGCCCAAATGCCACACACCTCCGAGCAAGGGGGAATATTTCATGAAGAATAGATTATTATACAGGAAGACAGGAACTAGATCCACTGGTCACGGACAGTTAGTTCTTCCCAAGAGATATAGGGCAAATTTGATAAGGAGCTTACATGTTGGAAAAGATGGTGACCATGAGAAAGTCGGTACCATCTGCCAAAAGATTGCTCTAAAATACTATTGGCCCGACGTAAATGTCGATGTTGAAAACTTTGTAGAAGCATGTGGCGTATTTCATGAGGGAACACCCACAAAGGGAAAATATGTGCAGGACCTAGAACCGCCACGGGGCAACTTTAGGCCTGAAAGGAAAACTAATTATACACGGGTAGACAAAGTGGAATGGGAGCCCCCTTTTCACACCCAGTCTTCACTTGAATGGATTAACATGGCCGCTATGCGAAGAGTACAAAGAAGAAATTTTACCCAGGATAAGATGACAATCCCTCGGTCAGACTTATATAAACTGGAAGAACAGACAAGAGAGCGAAGATCTCTCATAAACAATCTTAAGTGGGGAGACAAACCCCAGAGAAAAATTGGTAGTGGTCGATTTGTGAGTGATGATTCTAGGAAGAAAAGTCCTCATTATAGAGCTTCTAAGGGACGGGACCCGATGGGTTCCATGAAAAATAAGTATGGTAAATTAAAGATCCAGATGTAACTCTATTAAGGACCTGGACAGATGAGAAGGCGGAAGAGACTGTTACCTCATCGTATCAATACGTGAACGAACTGACCACTCGTTTGAAAGCTGGATGGAAACTGGCAAATGATAATTTGAAACAAGCCAGGAAGAAACATGCAGCATATTTTAATAGGAAGGCAAAGGACAGGGAACTGGCAGTCGGAGAGAAGGTGCTGCTTTTACTACCCGGAAGCCAGAATAAATTACAAATTGGTTGGCAAGGTCCATATACGGTTCTAGAGAAGGTGTCTAGAACAAACTATAAAATTGACAAAAAGGGGAAGGAAAAAGTTTATCATGTAAACCTGTTAAAGAAGTATCTGGACAGACCACTCCAGGAAAGCACCCCCTTATTGACCTTAGCTATTGCAACCCAGATGCAAAAGGAACCACTCACCTCACATGAATACCCATTACATCCTTGTGAAACAGCAGCACAGGTAAAAGTCAGTAAGCACCTGACTAAAAACCAGAGGGAGAGAGTTCAAAAGGTTCTGGAGGAACATACAGATGTATTAACAGATAAACCAGGCCATACAAATTTGCTACAGTATGACATGAAACTGGTAGACTCAAACCCAATCTGTATGAGAGCCTATTCTATTCCGTTCGCGAAGGAGAAGGCATTAAAGGAAGAAATAGATTATTTATTGAAGGAGGGGATTATTTCGCACAGTGAATCATCTTTTAGTTCTAGTGTCGTTTTGTTGAGGAAACCGTCTGGGGAACACAGACTGTGCATAGATTACAGGAAACTGAATGCTGTCACAGAAGGACAAGTGGATCCATTACCAGACACAAAACAGTTATTTGCCAGACTGAACAAGGCAAAATACTTTTCAAAGGTGGATCTTAGTAAAGGCTATTACCAGATCCCAGTGAAGCCTGAAGTGAGACCTTATTTGGCTTTTAGCACTTCGGATGGACATTATGAATTCAATATGCTACCATTCGGACTGAAAAATGCTCCGAGTGTGTTTTCAAGGATGATGCGAAAATTGTTGGACCCCCTGAATAACCCATGTATCACAAATTTCATGGATGATATTCTCGTCGCCACCGAGACCTTTGAAGAACACATTGAAGCTCTGGAGATGTTGTTTGATAGACTTCGGGAGGCGAACTTAACTGCTAGGCCAACAAAATGTTGTATTGGATGCAAAGAGTTGGAATTCTTGGGACACACACTGTATATCAGGGTAATATGACCCCTGATCCTAAGAACTTGGAAAAACTGCAGAGAGCACCTAGGCCGCAAACAAAAAAGGACGTGCGATCATTTGTGTCGTTATGCGGATTTTATCAGAAATACATCAAAAATTTTAACGCTATATGTGCTCCTCTGACTGATCTGACTCGCAAGGGACTTCCAGATAAAATTATTTGGACTGCACAATGTGAACTAGCGTTCCAAGAGTTAAAGGAAAAACTCATTAGCAAGCCTATTCTCAAACTGCCTGATTTGACACAGGACTTTGTCTTAAGAACCGATGCAAGTAATGTAGGACTAGGAGGGGCTTTGTTGCAAAGATCATCTTCACCTGATGGGGAACTTAAACCAGTCGCTTATGCAAGCCGCAAATTGAATAAGGCGGAACAAGGATACTCCACAAGCGAAAAAGAATGTTTAGCATTAATCTGGGCAATAAAGAAGTTTCAAATCTATCTGTATGGTAGGACTTTTGTGGTGGAGACGGATCATCAGCCTCTCGTGTTCTTGTCTCAGGCTAAGCATGAAAACGCAAGATTGCTGAGGTGGTCTTTATTGCTTCAACCGTATCAGTTCAGTATCCAATATATCCCAGGCAAATTGAATGTCGGTGCAGATTTCCTCGCCTAGACCGCGGGTCATCATCCTCTATAAATTTTGCCTTGCTAGACAGGAGGGGAACGGAGGATCAAAAAGGAAAAAATATGACTGGAAAGATTGCGTAGCAAGGCTAAGGAGACGCAATTGGGGGGGATGGAGGAAAGTAAAAAATTCACGTCCCCCAAATTGACACGAGGTACGGAATGGACGCTTTTGCGATACTAAGATTTTGATTTGAATTGAGCGGCAGAACGCGGATGGTAGGAAAATTACAAAAATTAAAAAGTAAATTTTTCTTAATATTAATGTTAGGAATATAAAAATTAGCTGGCCGGATGGCCTATTCTGAGCAATGAAATAATTTGATCTTAATTTTACAAACGGATAGATAATATTGAAGATAATGACAAAAGACAGTGTAGTTTACATCATCGACAGACTGCCTTGAATAAAAAGTGTCGTTATTTGCACACAAAACACGACCTTGGGGACGCAGGTGTTCAAAGTTACTTATTATGGAGGAGAGGGTTTTTGAGCGGTAGCTGTGTCTAAATATAACTTTTTACGACAAAATTTTAAGGGGAGAGAAAGGTTGCTTCAAAAATCAAGCACATTTTTTTTTAGAAACACAAGTAGAGACGGACAGACTAACAGATAACCATCCATACTTGACTGAAGCATGACTGAAATGACTTTAGTGTAGAAATTTGAAATTTAAAGTACAACTAGGCAGTGATTGGCCACAGACAATCATATCATTAGCGCTCAGACGCGAAAGTGGGGTCATTCTTCAATAATTGTTCAGTGTTAGACACAGATTTTAAAGTGTGGTGTTTTCCCATATGAAAGACAGTGAATAAATTTAGGGACGCCATACTATAGCCAGCAGCTCAGCTGAGTTTTGCTAGCAATTCTGTGTTATGTATTCATAATCTGAGCTGTGAGTTTTTATCGACAACAAAGCAGAGTCTATTCGGTGGGTGACTTTACTCGAGTGTATCTGTGCAGTTCTTGTGACAGAGACCACCATTATTGCCCGCCAGCACGGAGAGGTGGGACCGCAAGTTTTCAGCACCAGAGCTACAAAAAGATGAGTGAGCCTCTGGTCTGCTGGACATTCACCAACTATTGGTAGTGACTAATATCCCCGTAAAAATTCCCACCATTTTCTGGACATTGTGTAGTCAATATAGACAGGTGTGATGAGGCCACCCCAACAGCACAAACAGTAAATATCCTCCCAAAGAGATGACTACTCGAACTTTTTTTTAATAAAACTAACTAGTCTAGTACTTAAATAGGTACGCTCTTGCATTTATTATGTAACATTCCATGCATTTTTTTCATAAATTTTCAATCCTTCTTTTAAAACAAGTTCTGGTCACATAAAACTTGATCCAGAACCAATAAATGTAATATAATTATATCAAAAACTTTATACACGTGAGTTAGTTCAGTGTATTTTAACACTTGTTAATCTTATTAGTCTTCTTAAATGTCTGTGGGTGTATTTATAACTAACACACCACATTACACATCATTACCCTAGACACTTTACGTAGCCACATTCATTAAGAAAAAAAAATTAAGTGTGAGGTCGTAGTGGTAGCAAGAAAGGCCTTCTGATAATTCTCAACTACATTTTATCTCAGGAGCCTTCACAGCTGGCCTCATACAAGTTACATGTAGTAATAACACCATCATACAATACCATCAACACCACTACAGAGTCTACACGCAACGTGTCTGACGTCTAACCAGAAATAAGTTATCAAAAACGGACATTTGGCTAGCAGAATTCGCCATAGGACATCTTTCATTCCTCAATTAAAAAGGAATATTGTCTCACCCACAAGTCATAAGGTGGACGCAGCATTTTTCGTCACCATATACTGCTTGCTCACAAGATCAATACAGAGTTATCACAAGTTCAATACATCGTTATCACAAGTTCAATACAGAGTCATCATAAATTCAAATCACTCGAAAGATCATTATTATCTGAAGTCAAGCAAAAGAGCTCAAAAGAGGAATCGCATATTTATACCACGTGCAACACACTCTTAAGCGCATTTTATGAAGCAGACTCGAAAGTATATGAATCACGACTACATACGCAAGATTATGAGTCTACATATCACTAACATTTCGTGAAGATATCCAGCCTGACCAGTACCGTCGGGAGATTAGACAACAGACTTTTTGTTCATATGACAACTATTAACTGTTGATCAACACTACAGAGATATACTCAAACAGTGAAGGAATATACATAGATATCTCGTCAGCGTTCTCCGTACGACAACAGTATTCATCAGAACGTCCTCAGCTTAGAGATACCCCATTCGACATAACGTATAACAACTTGGGACATTTTATGCATACTGTGGTGAAGTGGGATGTTATAAAAACTTATAGGGAACTTAGTGTACTGACTGAGATCAGCTGTGAAGGTATATATATCTAATAAGAGTAGTATATTATATATAACCTTACTTGCTACCACATATCTATATATCTCAGTCAGAATTATTCTGGAATAGTGTGGTGACTACGTTTTGTGTCTAGGGTATGTGTATGATGAAGTGTAAGTCACAACAACAGACAGATAAACAATTTAATTTAATCCACTACTCTTAACAACACTGTGACACTCACATACATATAACACTCTATGAGAATATCTTAAGGAAGTCACTCGTAACTGTTCAAATAACAATATGTATTCATTGCAGTTATGAATGAATATGTGTGTCCTGATTCAAGTACAAAGGAACCAGGAATCACAATCAATTTTAATTACAAGTTATGTACAGAATTTTCAATATG
Source organism: Oreohelix idahoensis (assembly GCA_024509875.1). Classification (NCBI taxonomy): domain Eukaryota; kingdom Metazoa; phylum Mollusca; class Gastropoda; order Stylommatophora; family Oreohelicidae; genus Oreohelix; species Oreohelix idahoensis. The sequence goes on from JAMPIV010020277.1 coordinate 14,497, forward strand.
AATATAGTAGTGACATATATTATTACAAATATCCTATGTGTGTCAAGTGTGTAGTAGTAAAATGAGGTAATACTGGTTTTGTTTTGTTCAAGCTCTGTTGGTATTTGTCATCATGACTTCAATAGTTTGTCTTTAGGGACTAGTATTGGAGATGTTCTCAGTTCCTGATATTAAGACAATTAAATTCCCCTCTTAATGTTAATTTTACAATTTCATTTCAAGATGAGGGACATAATGTTGAGCTCAGCTGGCCAAGTAGCTTATCTGGCGTGATGGCGGCAGGAAAGGACTCCTCTGCTCGAATTCTCCTCTGGGCTCTGGAGACACCTCACTGATAGCTAAAAGGACCAAGGAGTATGCTGTCCGACACTGGATTCAGCAAAGCTCTGACCAGGTGCTGCTCAGTACCATCAAGACCACTGTCCCTGAAATCAAGAAGGATGTACCTTCTACTTCATAACTAATTTATATTTTCTTTTACACTGATCACAATACATCACAAACATTGCGTTCAGAGCATTAGGCCAACTGTCAGCTTCATTTGAAATACTTTATTCCAGTATTACCCTTCTTAATGGTTACTACGCCTCTGCAATTCCAGCATTATTTCTTTCTATTCAATCATCCAGGTGTCAGTGTACTGTTTGGCCATTCCATGCCGTTTTACTTCCCTCCGACACCCTCTGTTCAGGCTGGAGCATTACAGGCTTTACCTCACATTTGCCACTGAACTACACATATATATACAGGCATAAATCAACAATTCACATTCAATTTTCATTAAAAGATATTGAATGGTTCAAGCTTACCACAATTCATACGAATAAACACAGATACGTTGATTAGCAATGAATTCTGGCACAAACTGGCACAAATTTCCATCTGCCTATGTTCCAGGCTTTTATTTAACACAATTATGAGCTGGCTTCAACGCACTGTTGCTTTATCAAGATCATTTAAACAAGTGGTCTCGAACTAACGCTCCCAAGTGTGTATATCAGCGAGACTGGCCAATGAGCCACGTTTCGACAAGTGTTTGAAAAAATGTTACCTTTTCCCGTTTCCCCTAACAACGAAAGATAGTATTTATAGTTCGACCAATCGTGGTTAGGCTTTCATTTGTTGCGCTCCAATCAATTTGGAGTTTACATGGTAGGCTATTTATGTAACGTAAGGTTTTTTCAAACACGTTATAAAAAATTTTATGAGCAGAAATGATTTCATGCTGTCAGGCAGCCTCACTATTTTATTTTGGGTATAATTTATTAATTCCTGGACTATTTGCGTAACGTTTTACATATTATTTGTCAGCAAGCCCTAAGGAACCCAATTTTCCCACTTTAAAAGAGCTACGTGGCTGCGTTCAAAATATGTATTTTCTACCTCCTGTTTCGAAGATGTGCTGTCTGGGTACTGTTATGTTTTCAACCGTAAACCCATCTATTGTTATCTTTCCTAATAAGCGTTTTTTATGATTTTAAAAACCTAACTCTGGGGAAGGGTAGTGTATTTTATCACTGTCCGTCTGAAAAAAAAAGTTAGTGCTTGTAGCCTAACACGCGTGATAGTAGTAATTGTGTATCGCGCGACGCGTGTTTAATGTTCGGCTTTCTGCCTCTCCCTTCTCGCTATCCTTTTGTCCATCTGTTCGTTCGTTTTGGTAACGTAATGTAGAAAAAGACATGAATGGAATTTAAAATTTAGGTCATTACGCAGTCTGCCTCTTAATGTTTTTCCAAGAAATACAGCACACGTTTCATTGAAGAAAGCGGGTATAATACAGTAGGCTTTTACTATCAACGTGAAAGCGTTACAATTTGCAGACGAAGCAGAAAACAAGGGGGATTTCGAGTACATTCTTTGTGACAGCACTGTCATTTTACCATTGCTCTTTTCTTTATTATATGTATTTATTAGGCTTTATATTTAATTGATAATTTATATATGTGGATTAGAATATTCCATGACACCTCCCCTCTTAAAACAGACATTATATGTCAGTCCTTTATTCTATATACACATAGAGAAATTTATTATTATTTCTGGGGTTTACGGTGATTCTCATCACACGGATGGCGGCTTAAAAAATCCGCTCCCAGATTGGTTTTTCCAGATATATACTCAATGCTAAAATTATATGGAGCCAGAAGTAAAGACCATCGGAGTAACCTAGAGTTCTCATGCTTAGCCTGTGCTAGAAACGATAAAGGTTTGTGATCTGTTTGCAACTTAAATGCCTTCCCATATAGATAAATATTGAATTTCTTTATTGCCCATATTACTGCAAGACATTCTTTTTCGCTAGTTGAGTAGTTGATTTCAGCTTTATTCAACTTTCTGCTAGCATATGCCACTGGGCTTAATTCCCCATCCAATGCATCTGATTTCTGTAGTAAAGTTGCACCTAACCCAATATTACTTGCATCCGTCCTTACTATGAATTCTTGACTTAAGTCAGGTAATTTCAAAATGGGTTTACTTGTGAGCTTTTCCTTCAATTCTTGGTAAGTCATTTCACATTGTGGTGTCCATGTAATGCGATCTGGAAGTCCTTTACGTGTCAATTCAGTTAACGGTGCACATATGGAATTAAAGTTTTTGATATACTTCTGGTAGAAACCACATAATGAGACAAAGGATCTCACGTCCTTCTTGGTTTGTGGTCTCGGGGCGTTCTGTAGTTTCTCTAAATTCTTTGGGTCAGGGGTCATGTTTCCCTGATAAACTGTGTGTCCCAAAAATTCCAATTCTTTACATCCAACGCAACATTTGGTTGGTCGGGCTGTTAAATTTGCCTCCCTAAGTCGATCAAACAGCATGTTCAGAGAGTCAATGTGTTCCTCAAATGTTTCTGTTGCTATAAGGATATCATCCATAAAATTTGTTATACAGGGATTATTCAGAGGATCCAATAATTTTCTCATCATTCTAGAGAAGACACTAGGTGCATTCTTCAATCCAAATGGCAATCTATTAACTCATAGTGTCCTTCTGAGGTACTGAAAGCTAGGTATGGTCTAACCTCAGGCTTTACTGGAATCTGATAGTATCCTTTACTCAGATCCACTTTTGAGAAATATTTAGCTTTATTTAGCCTGGCAAACAGCTGATTTGTATCCGGCAATGGATCCACCTGTCCTTCTGTAATAGCATTCAGTCTCCTGTAATCTATACAGAGTCTATGTTCTCCAGAGGGCTTCCTTAAAAGTACAACACCGGAACTATACGAAGACTCACTGTGCGAAATAATTCCTTCCTTCAACAGATAGTCTATCTCTTCCTTCAAAGCTTTCTCCTTAGCAAACGGAATCGAATATGGTTTCATACAGACAGGTGTGGGGTCTATCAGTTTCATATCATATTCCAATAGGTTTGTATGCCCTGGTCGGTCTGTTAACACCTCTGCATGATTATTTAGAACCTGTTGCACTCTCTCTTTCTGAGTTTTCGTTAAATGTGTACTGATTTTCACCTGTGTGCTGCTGTCTCACAGGGGTGTAATGGATATTCAAATGATGAAAGTGGTTCCTTTTTCATCTCCATGGCGATGGACAAGGTCAACAAGTGTGTCTCTTCCTGATGTTCTCTTTCCAAATATTTCTTCAGGAGATTCACATGATAGATTTTTTCTTTCCCCTTCTTATCTATCTTATAATTTGTTCTAGACACCTTCTCTAGAACTGTATATGGACCCTGCCATCCAATTTGTAACTTATTCTGACTCCCGGGCAAAAGAAGCAGTACTTTCTCTCCCACAGCCAAATTTCTGTCTTTCGCCTTCCTGTTATAATAGGCAGCATGTTTCTTCCTGGCTTGTTTCAAATTTTCATTGGCAAGTTTCCAGCCAGTTTTCAACCGAGTGGTCAGCTCATTCACATATTGGTATGAAGATGTAATGTTTTCCTCTGCCTTTTCATCAGTCCACGTTCTTAACAAAGCTTCAAGTGGACCTTTTATTGTGTGGACCTATTTGTCCATGCACCGGTATGGTCTCTTCCACTCGAAGCTTTATAGTGATGATTTTTCTTCCCAGAATTATCATTCACAAAACGACCGCTACCAATTTTTCTTTTGGGGCTTTCTCCCCACTTAAAATTCTTGATGAGAGATTTCCTCCCTACATCCTCTTCCTCCAGTTTGTTTAAGTCCGATTGAGGGATTTTCGGCTTATCCTGGGGTAAGACATCCTTTTGCACTCTCCGCATAGTGGCCATTGTAAAACAGTTAAGTGAAGCTTGTCCGTGAAAAGGGGCTTCCCATTCCATTTGGTCCACCTTATCAAATTTATTTTTCCTTTTATTGTCAGGCCTGATTTTGCCCCATGGCGTGTCCAGGTCCTGATCCATGTTCCCACTTGTGGGTGTTCCCTCATGTGCTATACTACACCTTTCTACAAAGTTCTCAATGTCCCATCTTGCTTTGGGCCAATAATAATTGTGAGCCACCTTTTGAATGATGGTACCTATCTTCTCATGTCCCCATCTGGTTTCACATGTAGGCTCCTTATTAAGTCTGCCCTATATCTTTTTGGAAGAACCAGCTGTCCGTGACCTTTGGATCTAGCTCCAGTCTTCCTATACATCAACTTGTTTTTCATGTAAAACTCTCCCTTGCCTGGAGGTGTATGAGATTTGGGCAACTTCTTGAAACATGGCTTGAGTGTTTTGTCCTCAGCCTGTGCCTTCCTCATCTCATCTGGGTGAGTATTTATGGGATTATCCTCCTCCTTCTTTGTCTGTGATCTGGTCTGCACTGTTGCCAATATCACAGGTCTCTTGGGATTCCCCAAGAGACATATCTACACCCCAATATTAGAGGGTAGATTGGCTCATTTATCACTGCTGCTTTTATGATTCCTTCCACATATCGCGTTTTCACTTTTATTCGGGCGACGGGAAGTGTCATGGTAGCTACATCCTTGGTTGCAGTTTGAATCTCCACTGTTTCTGTGGTGTATTGATCGGCCTGCACCAGGTGAGAACTCACAACGGAATCGTAATCTAAACCGGTATCATATAAACATCTTATAGTGACACCATTACAAATGACATCTTCACACACTGGGGGGTGGTATGGTTCCTGTAATTCTTCAGGTTTGCCCTTCTTTTCCTTTTTCCCCGATGTCATAGCAGCAAAATGAGGAGGTTTCCTTCTACAATGGTCAGTGTCATGATTGTTCATCTTACAATTTTTACACCACCTTTTTCCTTGGTTGAAAGATTTTCTTTCATCATATTTCCTTTCATCGAATTGTGGGAATTTATTTTTATTTTCATACCGTGGCCTATCAAATTGGTGCTTACCTTTATTTTGATCCCTAGGATCAAATTTATTAAAGTTCTGTGGTGCCCTAAAGTTATCCACCTTTTTCTTTTTATTACCTGTTACCTCTGCTTGAGCTGCTTGATACCTTTCAGCAACATTTAGCAACTCACCCAGCCTCTCTGCACCTTGTTCCATGAGAAACTTTCTCAGGTCTGGAGCCATGGACTCTCTTAGTTGCTCTATAAGGACCATTTCCTTAAGATCTTGGGTTTTCCCCAGAGAAGTCCATTTCTCCAAGTATGTCTCTATTCGTGCAGAGAACTGGTGATAGGTTTCACCTGACAGTAGTTTAGCATTCCTAAATTTTTTCCTGTAAAACTCTGCATTCTTTTCATACCTTAACAAAAGAGCCTGCTTTAGCATGTCATAATTTTCCTGATCACCTCTGCTCATTTTTGCAAAAACTTCATAAGCTGCCCCACGAAGTCCCTGAGATAACTTTAAGCTCCACCTTTCTCTCTCCAACCCATACGTGGTAGCTAATAGCTCATACCTATTTATATAGCTCTCAATATCATCGTCTTTCTCAACAAAATGATCTAAATGAAAATTCATAGCTGAGATTGAGGCTCCTTGAGTAACCGTAGCATCAGAGGCAAAGGGACTGGCACCATTTTCAGGAGCATGGCCTTGAAACTCAAACCCCTTAGTCGTAACTCATGTTCCCTTTGTAATCTTTTATCTTCTGCTTCCCTTTCTGCAGCTAATTTCCTCTCTTCCCTTTCTGCAGCTAATTTCTTCTCTTCCCTTTCTGCAGCTAATTTCTTCTCTTCCCTTTCTGCAGCCAATTTCTTCTCTTCTGCAGCTAATCTTTTGTCTTCTCTTTCTGCTTCCAATTTCTTAGCCTCTTTGTCAGCCTCAATCTGCAACCTCTTAGTCTCAGCCTCAGCTTCAAATTGCAACCTCTTAATTTCCCTTTCAGCCTCTAACCTTCTTTCGGCTTCTTTTTCTAATCTTCTTTCTTCGCGTTCAATAAATTTGTCACATTCCGTTGTGACATAGGCAACCATAACTTGCCCATCTAATCCTAACTCTTTTGCAGTCTGAACCGCAGCAGATCGAAATTTGGCCAGGTCCGCCATTGTCTATCAGGTAAATTTTTATAATGTCTACCCAACAATTCAATTTCTAACTATATATCTAATGGACAACACAGGCACCGTGAGCTCAACCTTATTTAATTCCACCCAAGGATACCTTTTAATTCTTATATTCCCTGAAGTGAATTACCCCCAATATTTTTAATAGTGAAAGATTCAAAATCCCAAGAGCGAGACCCCAATATATGTGGTGAAGTGGGATGTTATAAATATTTATAGGGGACTTAGTGTACTGACTGAGATCAGCTGTGAAGGTATATATATCTAATAAGAGTAGTATATTATATATAACCTTACTTGCTACCACATATCTATATATCTCAGTCAGAATTATTCTGGAATAGTGTGGTGACTACGTTTTGTGTCTAGGGTATGTGTATGATGAAGTGTAAGTCACAACAACAGACAGATAAACAATTTAATTTAATCCACTACTCTTAACAACACTGTGACACTCACATACATATAACACTCTATGAGAATATCTTAAGGAGTCACTGATAACTTTTCAAATAACAATATGTATTCATTGCTGTCATGAATGTATATGTGTCCTGATTCAAGTACAAAGGAACCAGGAATCACAATCAATTTTAATTACAAGTTATGTACAGAATTTTCAATATGAATATAGTAGTGACATATATTATTACAAATGTTCTATGTGTGTCAGTTGTGTAGTAGTAAAATGAGGTAATACTGGTTTTGTTTTGTTCAAGCTCTGTTGGTATTTGTCATCATGACTTCAATAGTTTGTCTTTAGGGACTAGTATTGGAGATGTTCTCAGTTCCTGATATTAAGACAATTAAATTCCCCTCTTAATGTTAATTTTACAATTTCATTTCAAGATGAGGGACATAATGTTGAGCTCAGCTGGCCAAGTAGCTTATCTGGCGTGATGGCGGCAGGAAAGGACTCCTCTGCTCGAATTCTCCTCTGGGCTCTGGAGACACCTCACTGATAGCTAAAAGGACCAAGGAGTATGCTGTCCGACACTGGATTCAGCAAAGCTCTGACCAGGTGCTGCTCAGTACCATCAAGACCACTGTCCCTGAAATCAAGAAGGATGTACCTTCTACTTCATAACTAATTTATATTTTCTTTTTACACTGATCACAATACATCACAAACATTGCGTTCAGAGCGTTAGGCCAACTGTCAGCTTCATTTGAAATACTTTATACCAGCATTAACCTCCTTAATGGTTACTACGCCTCTGCAATTCCAGCATTATTTCTTTCTAATCAATCATCCAGGTGTCAGTGTACTATTTGGCCATTCCATGCCGTTTTACTTCTCTCCGACACCCTCTGTTCAGGCTGGAGCATTACAGGCTTTACCTCACATTTGCCACTGAACTACACATATATATACAGGCATAAATCAACAATTCACATTCAATTTTCATTAAAAGATATTGAATGGTTCAAGCTTACCACAATTCATACGAATAAACACAGATACGTTGATTAGCAATGAATTCTGGCACAAACTGGCACAAATTTCCATCTGCCTATGTTCCAGGCTTTTATTTAACACAATTATGAGCTGGCTTCAACGCACTGTTGCTTTATCAAGATCATTTAAACAAGTGGTCTCGAACTAACGCTCCCAAGTGTGTATATCAGCGAGACTGGCCAATGAGCCACGTTTCGACAAGTGTTTGAAAAAATGTTACCTTTTCCCGTTTCCCCTAACAACGAAAGATAGTATTTATAGTTCGACCAATCGTGGTTAGGCTTTCATTTGTTGCGCTCCAATCAATTTGGAGTTTACATGGTAGGCTATTTATGTAACGTAAGGTTTTTTTCAAACACGTTATAAAAAATTTTATGAGCAGAAATGATTTCATGCTGTCAGGCAGCCTCACTATTTTATTTTGGGTATAATTTATTAATTCCTGGACTATTTGCGTAACGTTTTACATATTATTTGTCAGCAAGCCCTAAGGAACCCAATTTTCCCACTTTAAAAGAGCTACGTGGCTGCGTTCAAAATATGTATTTTCTACCTCCTGTTTCGAAGATGTGCTGTCTGGGTACTGTTATGTTTTCAACCGTAAACCCATCTATTGTTATCTTTCCTAATAAGCGTTTTTTATGATTTTAAAACCTAACTCTGGGGAAGGGTAGTGTATTTTATCACTGTCCGTCTGAAAAAAAAAGTTAGTGCTTGTAGCCTAACACGCGTGATAGTAGTAATTGTGTATCGCGCGACGCGTGTTTAATGTTCGGCTTTCTGCCTCTCCCTTCTCGCTATCCTTTTGTCCATCTGTTCGTTCGTTTTGGTAACGTAATGTAGAAAAAAGACATGAATGGAATTTAAAATTTAGGTCATTACGCAGTCTGCCTCTTAATGTTTTTCCAAGAAATACAGCACACGTTTCATTGAAGAAAGCGGGTATAATACAGTAGGCTTTTACTATCAACGTGAAAGCGTTACAATTTGCAGACGAAGCAGAAAACAAGGGGGATTTCGAGTACATTCTTTGTGACAGCACTGTCATTTTACCATTGCTCTTTTCTTTATTATATGTATTTATTAGGCTTTATATTTAATTGATAATTTATATATGTGGATTAGAATATTCCATGACACATACATGTGAATCCTCATATCTAGGAGAAGCATTTAGAGACACATGGACTGTGTAGAGTACTCACCATTTTAGTAACACGTATCATATCACATCATCATTTCACTTTACACCAGTTCATTCTTAATTATTTATTACTTAATTAACTGTAATTTTATTATCTCATCTGTGTGTTTTGTGTGAATCGTCTTTCACCATCATCACGTTCTAACCATAACTAACCCTATATGTGTGGATATTTCATTAATAAACCCAACGATCGGTTGATCATTATCAAGAGTTTGTTAATGTATCACTCGTGCTGTCGGTGTTACATATTCACCTATAGGAACCTTTCTCTACTCAGATGAGGTTGGGGGCTTTTTCTTTACGGGATCTAAGGGCAGAAGCTAAGGTCGAGGGGAAACAGAACTCTTTCCATAATTAATTAGAAAACATTGTCTAGTGGAAAGCATTCGCATTCCTGTCTTCTTGTCCCTATCTCGAATAGGTCTTTATTATTTCTTAACGAGCCAATTTCTAGAGACCTTATATCTATATCTCATAGACTATTCCTGGCAATAACTACTGTAGTAGTTGCCCCAGTGACTCACCACACGACAATTGTGGATTCGTCTTGGGATTAGTGAACCCGGACTTAGAAGGGTGATAAATCACATTTTCATCCCTGCCATACAATTGCGATAATTGCAAAATTTGTTGGCATTTTGAGGGATTACCTTCTAGACTGACTCTTACTATATCTGTCTATTTCATAGGGGAATAATTTATATCTCTAACGCACGAGTGATACTTTTTAAATTGAGTATCAAACGGACAGAGTAAACACTTTTTGAGAACAGAGGATACTGTAGGGAACTGAAAATTTTTTTCTCAGTAACTGCTGGAGAAATTGTTTTCATAAATATTTAGTAAATTTTTCATAGAAACTTCGAGATAATCTGTTAATTAATTTTTCAGAATACGCTGAGTGAGTGATTTTTAAGAACTATTTGAACTTGATTACTAATTTAAACCTAGCTGGTTTTAAAGAGATAATTACTTGTGCGAGTCTATTAAATTTGTTTGGAGGTCACTGCCAATTTTTCCCTTCGCAAACCCGTACTGCATATCATGGCAGATGCTGCAAAAATTAGAACTAGTTTAATGGAGGCAGGGCGTGAATACGGGTTAAGTGGAAAAGACCTGATGAAATATGTAAGCGAGGAGACTGATAAACTCCATGCAAGAGAGATGGAAATGCAGAAACTTACAATGGAGAAAGCTGCAGCAGAAGCAGCGGAGCGGAAAGCCGCAGCAGAAGCAGCGGAGCGGAAAGCCGCAGCAGAAGCAGCGGAGCGGAAAGAAGCAGCAGAAGCAGCGGAGCGGAAAGCAGCAGCAGAAGCAACGGAGCGGAAAGCCGCAGCAGAGCATGCACTTAACATGAAGCAACTGGAAATCCAGGGACAGACCAATCAGATAGAGCTGGCAAAAAGTGCAGCGGCTTCCAACTGTGATGGAGGGTACTCACCCCGCTCAGATGGTGTGCCTACTTCGCAACCTGTGCCACCCAATGCCATGAACTTTCCGCTGGAACCTTTTTCAGAAAGGAATGATACCATGGACGCCTTTTTAGACCGCTTTGAACGCTTTGCAACAGTGTTTGGACTTGAAGAACGGAAGTGGAACTTGAAACTTTCCCAGGGCCTAAGAGGAGCCGCCTACGAAGTTTTTAATAAACTTCCGGCCGGAGAGCAAGATGACTATCAGGCATTGAAAAAAGCTCTCTTGGTGAGGTACGAGCTTCATTCAGAGGCTTACCGAAAAAAATTTCGAGGTTCTAGGAAGGAAGCCGGAGAGACTTTCTCACAGTTCGCAGCCCGTATTGAAGACTACTTAGTGAAGTGGTGTACACTGGGAAACTTTACCGAGAACTATGACGGGTTGAAAGAGCTGATTGTGATAGAGCAACTAAAAGAATCTATGTCGGTGGAAATGCGTAGATTTCTCACTGAAAACGGCGCTGACCGGTTAGAAAATATTCTTACACTGGCAGAGCGATTCCAAAATGCTCTCATGGAGTCTCAAGGAGCCAGAAAGAAGTTTTCGGATCAGGCGCCAAAGCAACCTGCTCGCTCCCAACCAGACCAACAAAGCAAAGGACCACACATCTCGCATAAACAGCACGCAAAACAAGATAACTACAAAGAGCAAAACAAGAAAAATGCTGCGCCACACCAGAGACAGGGAGATAAATGGTGCAAGTACTGTCGCTTGAACAATCACAACACTAATGAGTGCAAGCGCAGACCTCCTCCCCAACATGCTGCCTGTCTGCAGACAAAATCGTCACCCCGGAAGGAGCAGAGAACCGGAAACGTTTCTCATCCTCCTGTCATCGAATCAGTCCTCGTAAACGGACAATCTGTGGAGTGCCTTTATGACACAGGACTTGCTTTCGATGCGGTGGTCAGGGCATCTCTTGTCACCCCTGACCAGATAACAGAAGAGAGTGTCGACATCCAAGGTCCGACGAAGGATGTTGCACCCATGACACTGCCAATTGCACTTATCAGAGTGGAATCTCGTTATGTGACAGGAGAGATTCGTGCAGCTATCATGGAAGAACCAATCTACTCTTTAATCTTGGGATGTAGATATGTGTTCCTTGGAGAACCTACTCAACCACTAGTCATGGCGGCCGTACAGACTAGAGGACAGTCAAGAAAAGACGCAGAGCAGGAACCTCCTACCAATATCCTCCCCGAGGAATTGAAGAGGGCCCAAATGGAAGATTCCTCACTGGCGCCCTGTTTTAAAAAATTACCTAGGACACACAACCCACCTACCAAGGGAGACTTCTTTATGAAAAAGGGCTTGATGTATCGCCGAGCTGGAAATGAAGGACAGGAACACAACCAATTAGTAGTTCCTGCAACATATAGGAACCAGGTGCTTGAGATGGGCCACTCTATCCCATTTAGTGGACACATGGGAATGAGCGCCACGACTCAAAGGATCGCCTGCCACTATTATTGGCCAGGGATCACCGGCGACATTGAACGTTTCGTCAAGTCTTGTCCTCAGTGCCAGAAAGTTGCACCAAAACACTGGACGGCACCCGCGACCCTTGGGGAGATGCCAATCTTGGGCACCCCATTTGAAAGAGTGGCCGTGGATATAATTGGACCTCTGCTGAGAACTAAGAAGAGGAACTCCCATATCCTTACCTTAGTGGACACCTGTTCCATGTGGGGCGAAGCCATAGCCATGCCAGCATGCGACTCAGTGCATGTAGCTGACGCTTTACTAAATATCTTTACTAGATTGGGCTTCCCGCATGAAATTCTCACAGACAACGTGTCACAATTTAGAGGCAAGTTGACAGAGGAGGTGCTTAGAATATTAAAAACTAGGCATATCCATACTTCGCCCTATCACCCCCAAAGTAACGGGCAAGTAGAGCGGTTTAACGGGACGCTCACCTCTATTCTTCGGAAGTTGGCACAGGAGAAGCCAGAAACTTGGGATCAGTATCTTCCTGCCGCATTATTTGCATATAGGGAAGTACCGCATGCGTCAACTGGAGTTCCTCCGGCCACATTACTCTTCGGAAGACCTATTAAAGGTCCATTAGAAGCATTACTAAGAACATGGACAGATGCCAAGGCAGACGACACTGTCACATCAGCCTTCCAGTACGTCACAGACTTGAAACAACGCCTGAAGACTGGCTGGGAATTAGCCACAGCGAAAGTACGGGAGGCTAGGCGGAAACATGCCAAATATTACAATCGCAATGCGAAGGACCGAGAACTAGCAGTAGGAGAGAAGGTGCTACTTCTTCTGCCAAGTAACAGTAATAAATTGCAGATTTGCTGGAGGGGACCCTACAAAGTGGCGGAACAGATTTCTCGCACCAACTATAAAATCGCCGTGAACGGAAAGCAGAAAATTTATCACTTAAATCTGCTTAAGTAGTTTTATGAGCGAGCCCCTGCCGAACCAGCGCACCTCATGACTATGGCCATTGCTATGCAAATGGAAGAAGAGCCATTATCATCCGTAGAGTACCCGGTGATACAGGAGGAATCACATTTAGATGTGAAAATAAGCTCCACCCTAACGGAAGCCTAGGAAGAAAAAGTAAGGAGATTGATGGAAAACCACGCCGACTCTCTGACAGACAAACCGGGCCGGACAAACCTGATGGAGTTTGACATGGAAGTCACGGATCCTACGCCCGTCCGAATGAGAACCTATCCGATTCCGTATGCCAAGGCGACGGCATTAAAGCAAGAAATTGATTACTTACTTAAGGAAGGCATAATTTCGAAGTCGGAGTCCCCTTACAGTGTGGGAGTGGTGCTGTTACGCAAACCCAGTGGAGAACACCGCCTGTGCATCGACTACCGACAGCTGAATGCGTTAACACAGTTCCAGCCAGAACCGTTACCGGACCAGAACCAGCTATTTACTAAGCTGAGCAGGGCTCGCTATTTTTCAAAGATCGACCTCAGTAAAGGGTACTATCAAATACCGGTAAAAGCTGAGGTGAGGAACCTGTTAGCCTTCAGTACTCCAGATGGACACTTCGAGTTTAATGTGATGCCATTTGGACTGAACAATGCTCCTAGTGTCTTCACAAGGATGATGCGAAAGTTATTGGATCCTTTGAATCATCCCGCCATCAGCAATTTTATGGATGATATCCTAGTAGCTACTGAATCGTTTGAAGAACATATATCAGCGCTATCCTTGCTGTTTAACAGACTCAGAGAAGCGGGACTAACCGCCCGCACAACCAAATGTCAAATTGGGTGTGAACAGCTAGAGTTCCTATGACATACTATATCCCATGGGACCATGTTCCCCGAGACTCAAAACGTTGAGAAGCTGAGAAATGCACCGAGACCGTCCACTAAAAGGGATGTCGGTGTTGCGTGCATATTTTGACGCACATATTACAAAAATCGATATGGCTATTTAATATGGAAAAGATATAGACATTCATTCATTTGTGTATGAAAATGCTGTCTATAGTAAAGCTAGATAACTCATGATTGATTTACACTTTTGATCATAGGAGTAATCGTTCTTGATATTGATTCGGCGCATGGATATGACACCCATGTCCGTACTTATTTGTTAGGGCCAGAAAATATATTAATTTGCTTATTATGTTTATGGCCTGAATTCATATGTATTACATATTATTAGTACAAGTAGAATCAGTCCTATATTGTATATTTTTGATGGGTAGGCAGGACTATATTCTTGTTATGCCGCTCTAGCGGAAGTATGAGTTGTCTTGACAAGTCGTGATGAGTTCCGAGGTACCGTTTACAATGGCGGTTACGCATTTTCCAGGGCTGGTAGATTCTTCAGTAAAAATGATTTACGAAGTGGTTTTTCTTCTGTAGGAGATTGTGTCTCTACTAGAGCTTGTGTTAGAGACTCTCCTAATGTACGGTACCATGTATGATTCGGACTCCAGGTAATTCCAGACCCTATTTTTGATGATCTCATGTCGGTTAGACCTAGCTGGAATTTTGTGCTTCGCAACGCTAGGGTCACGTTTGTATCGACGAAGATGACGGGCTTCCATATAGCAGTTATGTCTACGTGAAGTAACTGGATTACTGTAGAACTGTTTGGAGGAACTTTAAGAAATTATTCTTATACATTTCAAATTAACTTTGGCTTAGATATACCCTCCTGTGAGTGAGTGAGCGACAACTCAGGGAGGCGGCCATGTTACATTCCTGTCATCATATTTTTGAATCACTGTCCAAAGAACGGGGCATGTATCTTACTATTCGGACAGTGGCAAGGAGATCTCAATTTTGATAGAAACCCCTTCCATGTGTTTTTTCATAATATGATATAAACTGTGAACATAAAGCAACTTTAGTTACTTACCGATCCGCCTTCACTGACGCGCTTAGTCAGATAGGGATGCGGCCATTATGTATCATGACATTGGAAGCTATTGATGTACTACCCATTATTTATGAATGTGTCATGACTTGGGATCTACTATGTATGCCTGCAAATTGATGTGTCAACCTGTATCCATGATTTACTCGTTATGTCCCAGTGTGTGCGTCTAAATAAACTGTGTAAACAAAGATTCCAGCAGTCTGCATTGGTGCCTTGTAGACACAAGTGTATGAGTGATTAGATTGGTCAGAACACGAACAGTACACCATTCGCGTTAATCACACTCTACACTTCTACTCCATATATACACCATCCTGAGTCGGTTGAATTGACCACGTTTAGGGGCCTGCTTCCCCTGGAGCCTTAGAGGGAAACTACTGCTTACAGCTGCCTTTGCCTTCCCTAACTCAGGACTAGAGTGAGTTACCCATTTACAGCTGGGTAGACTGGAGCATGCCTGATCTCAACAACTATGTACACCACAATGGACACATACAGTAGTGACACCACAAACAACTTGTTACAGTGATTGATAGTGGAGCTTTACAGTGGTACACAGATCAGCACTTTGTATCGCTCTGTGGATTCTACCAGAGATATATAAAGGATTTTAATAGCCTCTGTGCACCGCTTACATCGCTAACCAAGAAAGGAAACCCAGATAAAGTGACATGGTCAGCAGAATGTGAACATGCATATGCACTCTTAAAAGAGAAACTCACCACAAAACCTATTTTACGGCTTCCGGATTTAACTAGAAAATTCATCTTGCGCACAGATGCCAGTAACATTGGAATCGGGGCTACATTACTACAGCCAGATGACAGAAGCCCACCAAATCTATTTACGGTCGCATATGCGAGTCGGAAGTTAAACTGAGCAGAACAAAACTATTCCACAATCGAAAAGGAATGTTTGTCCCTCGTCTGGGGAATACAAAAATTTCAAGCATACCTGTACGGAAGGAAATTTACAATCCAGAGTGATCACCAACCTCTGACCTTCCTCGCCAATTCAAAGAATTTGAATGCTAGACTGATGAGGTGGTCGCTTGTTCTACAACCTTACACGTTCCAAGTGGACTATATCCAAGGAAAACATAACGTAGGAGCGGATTTTTTAAGCCGTCATCCTATGAGGCAGGACGAAGAGCACGGACAAGTGGAGGAAAGGGTGGAAACCGGAGAGAAAAACGAAGATGAGGAAAAGGATTAAGGAATCCCGAGCAAGAAGGCTAAGCTCTCCTGAGTACGATTGACATCACACTTGAGGAGGGGCTATTGTGATAAACGAGCGCAAAGGCCTTGTTGCTCCATCTTTTCCTACATTTTTCATATTGTATTTTCTCCGACATTTGCTCTTTCATCTCATATTTGCGATCCACATTTGCTATTTCATTGTTGTGATTACTCGCGACCGGTATCTAGAGAACCACATTTGTTCTTTCATCGGGGGAAATAAAGTCCTTTGATTGAGTCCACATGCCTGACATTATCGTTTGAAGCCCACATTGTATCGTGATAAATCTGGTAAAAACACATATGGTCATCCTAATCAAACTGTAATTTCTGTGACACCACATTGGACGCCCAGATTGGCCAGGGGAAAACGTCTCATGCTGTAATGGTGTTATCTTTAGTTGGCCGCGGTTCAGACAAGCGTTGATTTACCACATTGGACGCCCATCTTAGCCAGGTGAACAATAAACAATCAGAGGTCAAACTACACCCACGTTTGGACTGACAGGGGAAAAGAGCGATCCTGTGAATGAGTGACCAGAGGGGCCATTAATGATTGGTTGGTATGAGCTGTACAAGAAACCCATATTGGACTGGCAGAAATATAATCTACTGCGTAGCTTGTTCTAGGAAGCAGTCCAGTTTTTACCTTGTGAGGAAGAGATTAAACCCAAAAACGCATAGCCTAATACACGTGTTTATTCAGAGTGGATGATAATTCAGTTCTGTGATTAATTGTGTTCTTAAAGGATTTTGCGAAGGGAAAAGAAGGTTAGTAGATCTTATACTTATTAATACATTTTCTTATTTTTGTTTATTTTAACCTCACAGCTAAAATGTGCGAAAGATAAAGTTTCAAATAATTCTTGGCATAACTGATTAATAAAATCAGAAGATGATAGGAGGTAATTAATAGTTCATATTTCACCTTTATCATCATCACAGTCTCCCATGCGCACACACTCTCATGCACAAGATATTTAACATCATTAGAATTGAACTCAGAGAGAGAGAGATGAATAATGAGCAGTAGTTTAAATGAAAGTCAACCAGTGATGTTAAATGTGAAAAACTTACGAAGACTTTTGTGTGTCTTCAGTTCATCAGAAGTCTGAGTCTACACGCAACGTGTCTGACGTCTAACCAGAAATAAGTTATCAAAAACGGACATTTGGCTAGCAGAATTCGCCATAGGACATCTTTCATTCCTCAATTAAAAAGGAATATTGTCTCACCCACAAGTCATAAGGTGGACGCAGCATTTTTCGTCACCATATACTGCTTGCTCACAAGTTCAATACAGAGTTATCACAAGTTCAATACATCGTTATCACAAGTTCAATACAGAGTCATCATAAATTCAAATCACTCGAAAGATCATTATTATCTGAAGTCAAGCAAAAGAGCTCAAAAGAGGAATCGCATATTTATACCACGTGCAACACACTCTTAAGCGCATTTTATGAAGCAGACTCGAAAGTATATGAATCACGACTACATACGCAAGATTATGAGTCTACATATCACTAACATTTCGTGAAGATATCCAGTCTGACCAGTACCGTCGGGAGATTAGACAACAGACTTTTTGTTCATATGACAACTATTAACTGTTGATCAACACTACAGAGATATACTCAAACAGTGAAGGAATATACATAGATATCTCGTCAGCGTTCTCCGTACGACAACAGTATTCATCAGAACGTCCTCAGCTTAGAGATACCCCATTCGACATAACGTATAACAACTTGGGACATTTTATGCATACATGTGAATCCTCATATCTAGGAGAAGCATTTAGAGACACATGGACTGTGTAGAGTACTCACCATTTTGGTAACACGTATCATATCACATCATCATTTCACTTTACACCAGTTCATTCTTAATTAACTATTACTTAATTAACTGTAATTTTATTATCTCATCTGTGTGTTTTGTGTGAATCGTCTTTCACCATCATCACGTTCTAACCATAACTAACCCTATATGTGTGGATATTTCATTAATAAACCCAACGATCGGTTGATCATTATCAAGAGTTTGTTAATGTATCACTCGTGCTGTCGGTGTTACATATTCACCTATAGGAACCTTTCTCTAATCAGATGAGGTTGGGGGCTTTTTCTTTACGGGATCTAAGGGCAGAAGCTAAGGTCGTGGGGAAACAGAACTCTTTCCATAATTAATTAGAAAACATTGTCTAGTGGAAAGCATTCGCATTCCTGTCTCCTTGTCCCTATCTCGAATAGGTCTTTATTATTTCTTAACGAGCCAATTTCTAGAGACCTTATATCTATATCTCATAGACTATTCCTGGCAATAACTACTGTAGTAGTTGCCCCAGTGACTCACCACACGACACAATCGAACGCTTTTGGACGTTGAATGCGGGCAGTAAAACGTTGCTTTGCACCATACGGTTTGAGTTGTGACCGTGCAGCTATTTGTGCGCAGGTCGCGGCATCAAATAATATCGTGTTACCGGGCTGTGTTTACTGCATCAATGAAAGAATGTGTGTGTGTCCGTCAGTTGATCGGGTCAGTTCAGTTAATGGTTGAGCGCAGGTAAATATTGTGAAGAGCGCTAACTCTTGTACGTTTCTTGGTTCAAGTCGTTACAGGTCTGTCCGCCTGAGATGGAAATTCTTGACCTTCTTTTATTCTTCCTTCCCAGAGTTCGTTCTTACCCTTTTTATATTTTAGTGAAAAGCAATCTCGTATAATGGTTATGTCAAAGTATCCAACTGTAATATTCCAACGAAAACTCAGCAATGTAGAAAAATAAAATATAGTTTATTAACGTGATTTAGAACAGCAATGTCATTGGCACAATAGTGAAATACTTATGTCTTTCTTACACAAAGTAGTGAGTATCCAAAAATGAAAACGTAAATCCACAGGAATAATATATCTAATAGAGTAAAATACAAACTTGTCTACTTAAAAATACTTGTCTAACCTGAACAAAACTTGTCAAGTTAAAAACAACTTGTCTTGATAATCTCAAAGACGAAGTTCTGTAAAAATCCTCTCGCCTAACGAATCCTAAAATCTGTACAAGCCCTGTCAATCGCCCACGTCTCTTCTTTATATACAGCCCACTCTTTTTTTCCCGCCAATTTTCACACGATGCTTTATTTTTCACACGATACCAAACATCTACATTTGCACACGCTTTTCTCAGCTTTTCGACTTTTTGCACACGACTCTCACTCTAGCAACGGAAAAAACCCCAGATTAGCAACTTCTTCCAAAACTTTCCATTCAATAAACATGCATTTACTATTTTGTAGTTCTGGGACAGCTTCTCTCGAAGCCGTGAACTTTTCATGATACTGTATTTTGTGCACAAATGTCATAACTGCTTTTAACGTTGTTATTTCTCATTTTATGTGGTTTTTAACACGTATTAATTGTAGTGTATGCCAAGCGGTCTCAGAGTCTTCTTATCTCATAAGTATTAATTATACCCTATATTTAAAGAAATTTTTTTTGTATGAACGCTGGTCACAAAAATATTTTACGAAGGGCACAAAACAATTTTACCCGGGTGTCACAGGGTTATCCCGAAGGGTAACCAAAGAGAGTTATCTGTGTGGTGCCAGCTTTGTCAATGGCTCAGATTTGCCTGGCAACCGGTTTGAAATAGGCAGCAGGAGTGAAGAAGGCAAATGTAAGACTCTGGGATAAATTCCCCGCAGACAGTCCCAGTGATTCTGGATCTCGTGACACTATAACTCCTACCACTCTATCCCCCTCTATATATTATAATGCTAACGAGCCCCCACTTCCCCTATTACACTGAGTGAACAGAAGAGGAAGAAAGGAAGAACAGTATGTCTCTTTCACACACTTTCTTTCCTTCTCTATATATGTAATAACGTGTGTTGGTAAAGCAAACACAACTACAACATTTATTGAATTACTGAAATATAACAATATTCAATTACACTAATACAAATGCAACTAGGAATGACATTAACTATCCCTGTGAAGAAAGATATTAGTTAATGCAAATACACAAATGAATTTTAAATCTATGCTATGGGATGATAATGATGAAATGTAAGCAACTCCTAAATACTAACATAAGGATATCTCGTTTCGGGTCTCTGACTGACTGTCAATATAACTCTGGGTATTTGTATACACTGGAAAAGTCTTTGTCTGCATTAAATAATACTGGACGGTCCACTTTATTTCGTCAGGTGTCGATGGCCTGCTCCTTTGTTCTTCACAAAGCGAGTGTTGACATTGCCACGCGCGTCTGAAGTGGCTTGTTCCTAGGTTGTGTTGAAGCAATGTTATGCGGTGGA
>JAMPIV010020277.1:40000-81823 GCA_024509875.1 Oreohelix idahoensis
CACCACAGGGAACACTTTAACATTCGCAAGTGAATCGGCAACCAAATATTAAATGTAATCAAGGCAAAATAGAGATACTCACTCACACATCCCTTTGCATAACGCCTTGAGCATAACACTGACAGTACGTTTTTAAGATTATAGAAACAAGCAACTTAAAGCCAGGTAAACATCTCTCGACTTGAAATATGTCAGTGTCGGCATCTAATAAATTAAACGTTAATTTTTAATAAATTTCTTGTCCTGTTCTTGCTCATAATAATGCACATTTTCGTGGTGAGTATTTGCCGGTGTAGTTCCTAGTGGTCTCTGATGATGTAGTGATTTCTAAATACAATATCTAAATTAATATATAACAGTATAGGGCATAAAGGCAAAGATAAGAAAGTACAAAAGAATTTTCTGCTAGAACAGTTGGTGTCGCCTACACCTTCAGATTATTATTTGCTAACGAATAGCCGAACAAAACGGTACCCAAAATTTTCAAATTCGTCCTTGACATAAATACCCACTTTTCCTAGTTCTAAGAAAATATTGGCCTAAAATGCATTGTGGAACGAGGAGGGGCAAGGATAGATGAAATGCTAATTCGTTTCGCATTGATTTTAAACTAAAAGCCAACTGTAGCACAGTGGCAAGCCTTGCCTTAGGGGTTTCCCCAAATACAATGAAAAAGTTAGAAATGTATACACTACGGTCATGGAAACATGTTTAGCTCTTATTATGAATGACCTAAGCTCTCGTATTTCGCTTGATATTACATGGAAAAAGAGTGAACGAGAGGTAGTTTAAAAATAAACAACTAACATAGAAAAAAGATAGAATTTTCTGAACCAACCCACATAGCCCCTTAAAAATCGTAGATTCGTGTACTTGAAGACTTGCTGACCAAGAATATGTTATTAGTTATCTAAATAGTCCCTTAACTAATCAAATAATGATAAAACCATACATAGAGATCAGAGATACTGTCAGATCAAGTCATATCTGCTTAGATTGGATCGCATATATTTGGGGAAAAAAGTAGGTGACAGATAGGCTAGGATGGTACAGTGAATCCGATTGGGTGGCATTTGAAGTGAGACGAAATATTATTGGCTGACCTTTGAATAAACATAAATAGCCTAGTAACGTAGAAAGGTTTGAATGATATTTTTTGAAAGACTGTTTACCCTTGTAATATTAAGAGCGATTGGCCAACTGAATCGATATTGTCAGAATAAGCGTTAGGGGGGACGCCATTACTAGAAAAATTTTCACCAGCGATAGATGAGATCAGGCTGCGCTTTCAAATACAATTTCTGGGAAGCATGGACAACAAAACAGATCGAAACTGTGTCAGTCATCGTCTCTGTGTATTTCATTGAACAAATTGTGGTAAGATTGACATTTATTATCTGTATTTTATATAAAATTGAATGTGAAATAATAATATATGTCTGGACATTAGTGGGTCTATAGCGAACATGAGGTAAAGCCTAAAGATTGATCCACCATGTGATAGACTGTCAGAGAGGTGTAAAACTACAAGAATATGTATGATTGTCATAAAGGAGCATAACACCTATCCTATTATATGGAAGAGATTACAGCTGGAATTGCAGTGGCGTTGTAACTATTAGGGAAAGGAATACTGGTGTACATTGTCACATCAAAAGAAAATGGTGGCATAGGTTTGTATAAGGATATGACCCTTTTTGTTTGTTTGTAATGTACCTGTCCTAGAACTGTGGACTATTAGTGTATACTAGGTATTAAGAAGGATGCATAACCTTCACATTTCAGAGGTCCTGGGTACTGACGTTAATGTGGTACCAAACGCTTGAAAACTGATTGATTCAGGACTCTGCCTGTTTACTGCGAGCCCATGCTAGTGGCCATTGCCTATCAAACAGGGAACAGATTGTCAAGCGAGCAGAGGAAAGGTTCAACCTATATTCTACTGCCAAGATAAGTTCTTGTTCGGCACCTGAAAGCTCAACTACAGAACTTTAAAAGAAGAAATATAAAAAGTGACAGTGAATAAAACTGGGACAAATATTTAATAGTTCCACAAGTGACAAATAGAAACAAACATTACTAAAAGGGTATGATTTCAGACAACAACCTAGTGGTACTACCAGTATTACCTTAAAGTAGGAGAACACTACAGACGTATATTAGAAAAATATTTTATGTATGGACAGAGGATCTATTGTGCTATTTGACTGATGTAAATGATTATTTTGATTTCACTTTTAAATTGTCAATCCTGTTTCCAAATAATATAGAATCAGGATAATAAAATTGTAAAAATCATATTTACACAAAATTCAACCACAGTCTTAAATAAGATAGCCTTTTAGAGTGTCGTTTGTATGTTATTGTGGTAGTACTGTGTGCTGTTGTGAATAATAAACTATTTGTTTGTATGTTTGTGGATTATTGTACATTACACTCTACATTCATAACCCTAGACACTAAACGAAGTCATTTACTATAATAATAAATACATTTTGAATGAGATAAAAGGGGTGGTAGCGGAAAGGTACCCTGAAAAGTTCACAATACTATTGGGTAAATTCAGGGACCTTCATAGCTAATCTCATTTAATACAAATATAATAATACCTACAACAATTCATAACATCAAATCCACCACAGATGAGACGAAGGAAGAATAGGATTACTTCTCTTTCATATATATCGTACGAGGCGACTAATATGAGATTGGGCATGGGAGTGGCAACCTCATCATATAACAATCAATTGCTACAGAAAACACCCCTACAGGAACATAAATGCTTGGTGCAGGAGTCCTGCATTGATGATGGGTGGCTCAATAAGGAGCTAACTTGTAAGTGATAAAGCGAGAAATGTAAATAACGTAATGTTTTCATAAAGCTCTTTGCTTACGTTCCCGGGCCTGGACGTTCGGACATTTCTGGATCTCCAACCAAAAAAAAAAAAAAACTTTCAATAGCCCTATTTTAATATTCGACACATCATGAGAAGATAACAGTTGGAAAACCTAATAGCAACTCGTATTTCAACCCAACAAGCAGAAGAGAAGGGTTGAGGAAGATATGCCAACATTAAGTAATTTTTTTCTGATTTCATGACGTGTCCACATGGAGTGGCTGTCTGTGCCTCATCGTGCTGACTGTGACTCTCTTTATCTCGTCAAATGCTGGGAAAACATTTTGATGAATTAAAAAATGGGTGTTAGCTTTTAGTATAACCTTACTCATATTTATTTTTTCAAAAGCAAAGATAATTCAATCCTGCCCCCGATAGTTTTCTGCAAGCGTAATGCCTTTCTTATAATAAACTGTGTCAGCTTTCAGCTCCTCAAGTAACACTTGCTTTCAACAAACTTACGCCGTATTCCTATCCCGTGCCATCAGCTCAAGGTTTTTCCATTTCTTTCTTCCCTCATTCATGTCTTTCTCCAGCTCTCTTCTTCATGTGTTCTACGGTGTCCCTTAACCTGTAGAGATACTTCGGTTGTAAATATGGTTTACTATTTCTCACTCCTCAGGTGTGTGAATCCGCCATGCCCAACACAGTCGTTCCCTGGACTGTGGGAGGTACCACTGAATGGTTGGGTCGGAGATGATGGGTTTGGCTGTGGCATGATTGACGGCTGTAATGTTGGAGCCAGTGTCTTCACAGCTTCTGAGCAAGAGTGGTACAATTATTACGAGTAAGTGAAATTTGTAGATTAATTGTGACAAGAAACTGAGCGAAAAAGCATGTCTTAACAGTAATGATGACTATAGAGACATGACCAGGCTTAGGCAGCTTTGACCCCAACGTGCCCTGCGCGTCAACAGGGGTACACAAAATTGTGATAAAGCAAAAAAAAAAAAAAAAAAAAAAAACTCTTAAACTGCAACAACATCCTTAAAGAATTTGAGGAACAGAAAGCAAGACATATATACTAAGATGGTTTTGTTGTAACACGTTCTGTGTCAGAATATAGCGAATACAGATCTGTATATACAGATTTTAAAATAATAACTACAGTGTTATAACACATATTCCTGCTATCTACCTGTAATCTAAAATAATTTTAAGTCCAGGGTGACCCGCCCAAATTGTCCAAATGGGGCCTCGTAATTGCTACGGCCGGCCCTGACTATAGTTCTGATTGTAATAGGAAGTAACAAGTTTTTTGGTTTTTTTTTAAATAATATTTTGCCTCTTTATGGCGAAGCGTGCTGCTCTCAACCTAGACAAATCGTCCATCGGTTATATTAGGGCGCATGAATACGCATCCCTCTGTAATGGCAAGTAAATATTTGTCTGTTGCATGGTTAGGAGTTATAACGTTAGAAGATATGTCTCAGCTACAGAGTACGTTTGGGTCATGATAGGAAACTCTATACAGAGCGATACAACAGGAGGCAATCTGATCATCAGAAGTCGTCCCCCCGTCGATCAAGTGTTTCTGCCCTTTGTTCTCCTTTACACTCTAAGGGGGGCGGGTCCACCTGGGTCATTACTACAGGGGCGTCACCAATTATCCGGCGGTCTGGGTTCCAGAACTTTGCCAGGTTATCTATTGCGCCACACCAACAGAGGTCACGTAATATTAATCCAACGGTACACCTCTGAGCCACAAATTATACACCCCCCGCGTCTCACAAGCATCCTGACGGTTAGATACTTAAATTAAACAAATGTTTAATGTAAATTAATTAAGTAATCAACAGGTAATACAGGTACATTAGTATAAATGAAGCCAACTGTAGTTCCCGGAGGGTCTCTGATGAGACAAAGGAAGAATAGGCTTCCTACTTCCTCAAGCATGTCTAACAAGGCGACTCACACGAGACTTTGATTAAGGTTGGCAACCTCATCATGTAAAACAAATTTCTACACACACCACCACTGAGAAAGTATGTGAATGCTTGGTGCGGGCTTCATCCAAGGGGATCGGCTGTAGTGGTGGCTCCATGCTCTATGTCAGAGGTGGCCAAACTACGGCCCGCGGGCCAGATCCGGCCCGCCAACCAGTTTTGACCGGCCCGCCAACCTGTTTTGGCCGGCCTCTTTTTGTTGATTAAAAATTGCTGTATACTCCGACCACTGTGCTAAAAAAATATTTCAAAATAGCACGCACAGGCACCCGAAACAAAACCAAAAAAACCCCAAAATGTACGATTAACATCTCCCACCTCCCACAACACCACCAACTCTCTCTCTCTCTCTCATACCAATTGAGTTCTACTAGTTAGTGCCGACAAAACGGAAATGATAACGTCAAATCTCTGATCATGCACGTGGACCGGCGAAGACAGTGTCGGTACCTGCTTTGATAATGAGAAACTGAAAGCAATGACAGATCTTTTCTGCGGTCGGAAGTCTCTGAGATCCAATGATGTTGCTTTGTCTTTAGCATCGGTATGGGAAAGTGATCGTTGGAGTGGGGGTGGATGGTAGGTACATTTCTATAGGAAGTAGTTGAGGTGCACAGTTGGTCTTGTGAAGTGTGTTAAGTATAAATCAGCCAGTGACACTTCTGGGCTTGTAGCTGTTGTGCACGTTTTCATGTATAAGAGTTTGCATTTGTAAAAATGTTTTCTAAGTATAGAAAAGTGGACAGTGAAAATCGCGCATTTAAACCAGAATGGGAGTTCGATTATTTGTTCATTCTCAATAAGGATAATAAACCTCAGTGCTTAGTTTGGCCCAAGTGTTAGCCGTAGTGAAGGAATATAACTTGAAACGTCACTACATCACAAATTATCAGAAAAACAACGATGAGCATAGCAGCGAGTCGAGAAAGCTTGTGATTGGACAGCTGAAGAAAAAACTGAATCAGCAAAAGAGTATATTTAGTCATGTAAATAAGATTCAGGAATCATCGCTCATGGCGTCCTATGTGATTAGTTATGAGCTTGCAAAAGCAAAAAAGCCGTTTACTGATGGAGAGTTTGTGAAAAAGTGTGCAGTTCAAATGGCTGAAGCGTTCAATGAAGAAAAAAGTAGTAAAAGAATTTCAAAATGTACCTCTTTCAAAACAAACCGTAGCTAGGAGAATAGAAGATATTAGTTTGCATTTGTCCCAGAACTTGAAATCTTTAATTGAAAATTGTCCATACTTTTCACTGGCGATTGATGAAAGTACAGACATCACAGACACTAGCCAGCTTCTTATTTTTGTTAAAGTGATCCAGGAAGACTTTACTGTTTCTGAAGAATTACTGAAAGTTTGCTCTTTGCATGGTACAAGTAAAGGGGATGACATATTTTCTGTAGTTCAAAATGCCATGGAAGAATATGGTGGGTTTGAAAAATTGTCTGCTGTGTGTGCCGATGGTTGCAAGGCTATGGTTGGGAAAAATACTGGTTTTGTTGGACTTTAGAAGCAAAATAAAATTGACGTGTCTACATTACATTGCATACTTCACCAACAGGCCCTTTGTGCAAAATCCATAAACCTAAATGACACTATGGCTACTGTAGTGAAAATAACGAATTTGATCAGAGGAGAACACAGCTCTCTAACTCACGGGAAGTTCCTTGCATTTTTAGAAGAAGTGGATTCTGTTTACGGTGATCTCCTGCTTCATGATGAGGTGAGATGGCTTAGTCGAGGAAAATGTAATAAGATTTTGTGAACTGAAGGATGAAATATTTGACTTCCTGCGAGACAACTTACCATGTTCAATTGATCTTCAAAATAAACTCAAAGATATTCATTTCATTCAGCACTTGGCATTTCTCACAGATATAACACAACATTTGAATGTACTGAATTTGCAGTTACAAGGAAAAAGGCAAACAATTTTTCAAATGATGGGCTATGTTGATGGCTTCAAAAAGAAACTGAGCCTATTTAGTCTGTCTTTGCAAAAGAATGACTTGTTTTATTTTCCTTGTTGTAAACAGTTGTCTGGGAAAGAGAGTGTTAACTTCAGGAGGTACACAAATGACATTGAACAGCTGATTTCTGAGTTTGATCGTCGATTTCAAGATTTTGAGATGTTTCGTCCACAATTGGAACTTTTTAACAACCCATTCAAGTGCACAGTGGAGTCTCACCCAGCAGAACTACAATTACAGTTATGTGAACTCCAATGTGGCCCATTCATCAACACAACAGAAGCAACTGGAGCTGATTTGTGGAAATTACTACAGCCTTTTCTCTTATCATACATAGAGATTATAGTAAAGAGCTAAAATCAAGTTACTTATGGATGGAAAGGTCGTAAACAGCGTCCCCCAGCCCACCTCGCGCCATTAGGGGGAGTCACCAATGATAGTACCAACAAGGACAGTTTTGTAGGCATAGTCCCTCACGAAGGATCTACGAGTAAGACACTGTCTGGGAAATTTCATCTGGTTCTCGAAAACGGACGGACTGCCACGCAAGTTTATTCATTCTGGTAAACAGGAGGTAAATAGAGTCTACCAGCCCACCTCGCGCCAGTAGGGGGGAGTCACCAACGATAGCGCCTATACAGTGATGTTATTCAGGTTAATTCCATCACCGATGGAGGATATATACGAAAACACCACTTACTGGAGTTACTTCAGCTGGTCCCCGAAAACCGAAGGACTGTCACTCGATTATTTATCTCTCTGTGTTCCACAGGTTCATGTCGGTGGTCTGTGTGTGTTTGTTGGTGTATTTTGCGTATTTGATGACTATTGATGACTTTGATGACTATTGATGATTATTGATGATTGCTGATGATTTTTGATGTCATTTATGATGTTATGATGAGATGCATTATTTCCATGCTTTTCTTCATTTAATAAAGTTTACACCTTTATTAATACGCTGTTCACGACCTTTCCATCCATAAGTAACTTGATTTTAGCTCTTTACTATAATCTCTATGTATGATAAGAGAAAAGAGTGAGAGCAGGAGGTGCTGAGACAGACATAAGTGAGTTGAGGCTTGGAGAGAGAGATCATTTTGATAAATCTTCTTCCAGGTTGTCTCAAGTCCATCTCCTATTTACACCTTTCTGTGTGTGTAATCTATAACTCTGTCAGTCCACTATCCCTTGTCGATTTCACTACTATTGTCCAACTCGACAAATACTCTACCACTTTAACTCAACCACGACAGTATTGTAGCAAAATTTGGTACCACTTGCTTTGTTTGTGAACAAATGTGTAACGCGACACAGCGATAAGGGTGAAAGGGACAACGCGGTGGGACTTGCTTTGAGGTGACGGTGGCTGAAATATTTGCGTTTCGCCAAGCCGAACAGCATTGGGGAAAGTGTAGGAAGGAGCGAATATATGAAACATGGCCGACCTTAAAAATTTGCTCTGGCAGGAAAGAAAATCTAAAGCTACAAGAGCAAGCTTGGTGGATGGACATTTAAAATAGAATCATTTACATAAGAAGATAGAGTATGAATGATTTCCAAAAGGATATTATTCAAATGTAAGTAGTTTTAAAAATAATTAATATTTTTCATAGTCATCACATTTGCTAATAGTTAGCTCATGATCTTTAAGAAATTATTATAAATTCATACTTCAACGGATTTCGATAAAACATGGGACAATGAAAGGTTACCTAGGAAGGAAGGAAAGATATAAGTGTGTAGTGAAAAGAAGAGAAAACAAGTACAGAAAAAGCACAGATCGCCTCAAACCAAGAGATTAAACAAAAATCTAAGCGGACTCAAGACGGTGCTTTCTCATACGGGAGAGTCGCCCAAATATAAAGACAGAGCGGCCCGTTTAAAATCACACACACACAATCCAGAAGCCAGAGTGAGAGACTGGAAGACAGTATCTGCAAGAACGGTTTTTTCACGCTGCATGCAGGGCAGATATACTTCATCAGATACAGCCTCACTGTGCGCTTATTAATCCTAGAGGGTTTTATGATCGTTCCTGATCGAGCTCATGACTGAGTGTCTGATCGAGTTCGTGATCAAGTAACAACTAAAGACTTGAAGACCTTTGATCCTGCTAACTGAAGCTTAGTGGTCAAACAATCTTCAACACCTTAGTCCCCCGTAGTTATAGGCCGGGCTGAAGGAAAGTCTTCTTGATTACCAGTGTGTCTCAGAAACCTCGAACAGACGTGGCGTAATGCAAGTTGAGTTTACGTGTACCCAATACTTCAAACACTGTGAGCGGTTTCCATAACGATTGTCAATGATGAGAAAAGCTAGAGACTAGATAGCAAGAGATACCAAAACTACTGTGACAGACTTTAGAATGTCATTGGAAGATACATCCAAGACTTTTTACTATTATTTATTTTAATTTGTAAATATAAATAATCATACATTTTACCATCTTCCAACACCCATTTCACATTAGAAAGCTAGATAGATGTACATAATGAATTATGAAATTGTACTCATTTGACTTGGTACATTTTTAACTGTTAAATTTTGAGTTACTTTTTCTCATTTAATTATATTATCGCACAGAGTTACTATAGCAAAAGTGGCAAAGTATACTTCTGAAGCCTAAATCTATTGTCCAGCTCAGAGTATTCACAGCTGTAACTCAATTGTGATACCAGTGTACTTCTCGGGCACTGGGACTTCCTAATTTCTAGAGAAAAAGTCTACTTCTTCTCTACCACTATCATCACACTAGAAAAACCTTTCGCTACAAGTATCAATGACAGATCATTTTGAATTGAATGTAAACTAGTTTATAGTCAGACCAGGCAAGCGCCAGTGGAACAAGAAATGAGAAGAAGACGCTGGATGTGGATAGGACACACACTGAAAATAACCTGTTGATAACATTACATGACAACTCTAGTTCTGGAATCCTCAGGGTAAGAGAGACAGAGGAGGACCAAAGATCACGTGGAACAGAGAACTGGAGATAGAAACAAAGGGACGAAGAAGACATGGAGAGACCTTGACCTGATGGCAAGGGAAGAGGGGGGGGGGGGGGGGAAGAAATCTGTAGGTAGCGGGAATTTCATTTGTCGTCTTGTGATTCTATCTGAATTAAAAGAGGTGCCGGACCAACCTTTTCCAGACGACCGGTGGTGTACTTGTACCAGTGCAGCATCTACTGGTTTGGTAAACACCATACTGGAGCAAAGAAATGTAGAAGCAGCTAAAACCAAGTTATCAAAGGGCAAAGAGGGGGTTAATAGCTTAATTAAATTATGATAACAAAGGAACGGGCAGAGGATTTGAACCAAAACATGAAGGATAGATATGCCCAACCGCTGCGGAAAACACACAGGGACATGTTAAATATCTGGAGAGCCAAAAAATACTTTGCAATCAAAGCTATTTTGATTACCACCAGTAACCAAAAAAAAAAAAAAAATTGGTCATAATCCTTTTCCACATCATACACGAGAATGGCTCGTGATCTTGACTACGTTATCTAGAGGTTTACAATCATTACTTATGTGCTGACGTTACATCGAAACTCTCGTGGATAGGAAAAACCACATCAACTTCAGATTTCTAGTCTCCAAACTCAATATAATATATTTACTTAAAAAAAATATTTTAAACACAGGCTTTTAGATGCCCTAAAAAGCAACAAATAATTTTTCAAGGAGTTTATAGCTTGCAGTCAAAAAATGTAACATCAAATTGACAAAAAGCCTGGGGCAATGATTCTATGTGAAATTAACTTCTGCTTTATACTTTATTACACACTTATGGATAAAATATATGATAAGCGCTTAAGCGCCGCAGGCTTTTTGTCAATGATTTTTATTTTATTCATTTTATTATTTTTATGGCTGATTATTGTATTGTCATGGGGAATACACAACCAAGCCAAGTTTCAGAGCTATTGCTCATTTGGAAGTGATTGAAAAATTGATTGCAAGATTTGAAGGTGACAAGAGAGGGACAAGAGAGTTACATACGTTGCAAGCTAAATAAAAACCTGTAATAATTTACAATGCAAAGTTATATAAATATAAAAAATCATGCATATATTTTGGCATTGGCGGATCCAAGGGGGTGGCGACTGTGCGTCCGCCACTCCTTTGGGATTTGGATAACCTTTATTTCATATCAACCGCTCCAGTATTTTTCCCCCTACTTGGAACATAAATATAAGTAATCGTTAGGTTGGACGATGGACAATGGTACTGGACAATGTTAAGTGCACTAAAGGTTATGGACGTAGTTTGCAAGTAACTCTACGTGGCGGGACGATGAAAGACAATAAAGGGAACCGCCAAACAACAAAAAGACAAATGACGGTGCCATGCAGGTGACACAAGGGTACTTTACTCGAGCCGCAAAAACAGAGGACTTTGTGACAAGAGGTGGATAATTTTTGTATCGGGCGGCCAATCCCAAATAAAAAAAATGTTATGCCATATTATAAAATGTGTATGAATGTTTAAGTTTTGTCTCTTTGTAGTTGTACATTACTTTTATGTCATTATGTTACAAATAGTTATATTTTTTCGGTAATTTCCTATCTTTCGTACCTTTTTGCTCCGCACCGAATATTTATTTGGAGTTATTTCCCTGCAGTTTCCTGGACATGTATCGTAGTGTGCAAGTATCGAATATGAGAAAAAAACGTCTTTCTAAGCTTGATGCTTTTGATTTATAGTTTAATACACTTTTATTTGTCATCTAATACAGTTTCTACCAAATAAAACTAGTTAAACTTAATTATTGATTTTTGTGTGTAAAAACCCGATCAATCCCAATGTTCAGTGAAAGGTCTGGCGCTGCAGTCGCTAACATTTTGTGGGAGGAGCTTAACTGTATATAGCACTAACAACGTAATGAAGCTTGTATCTCATTTCAGCCTCCTCCCCCACCACCTTTCCACTATAAAGACCCCCTGTAATTTTCCCCAGCTTCTCATGGCCAAATAGCGTTAATAGATATATTGTCAGGAGTACCTACAATTTCTGTTGTTTTCTGTTTCCATTCTTTCTTGCCAGTGCTTACACTTTGTCTAAAAATAAATAGGGAATACTACATTATTTCTTCATAAATCACAGGCCTTGGTGTCTTTCATTTTGGTTAAGTCTTTCCTCATCGCCAAATATAGCAGTTACTCACCCACCACCAGCGTTTTGTAGCGACTTCAGTGACAGCATTTAAGAGTGTCTGCGTAAAACACGTTTTTGAATCGTTGAAAGCAAACTGACAAATGATGTCAGCGATATAGGGGAAAGTGAGAATGAAGCCAGTGTTCAAGGGAAAGTGGTCTGTAGGAGTTTACCGACAAATGATGTCAGTGATATAGGTGGAAAGTGAGAATGAAGCCAATGTTCAAGGGAAAATGGTCTGTAGGAGAGTTTTACTAATACAATGTAACTTCTGTGTGGAAACGGAACGTTTAGGCTTATCTTATAATAAATGGTCGAGATATAAGTGAAAGACACAATATGACATACTCATGGTAACATACTGATGGCGGAATTCATCATCATCATCATAAAGCGCACCCTCAGATTGGCGTTTGCCAGCGGTAGGCAACCCAGGATCTGTGGAGATCTTCTTTGGAAACAATGAACTCTTTTAAGATCTAAAAAAGGGTAGTCTCATACCAGATACTGCCGCAGTGTAGTGAAGTGTTGGAGATATCACCATGCTAGGTCCAGCATCGAGAGGTGGGGTGACCAGTTACCTCCTGTCGTATATTTTTGATAGGGGAATTAAGATCAATTTTGGTCCCGCCTGAATAGGACAGAACAGGTGATAGCTCAGTGGGAGATAAGGTAAAGAAATAGATTTTCACAAGTGAAATGGTGAAAGGTAAAATCTGTCCCTGGATTTGAGAGATAATCAATCCAGCCTATCGATCACGACTGAGATTTTTAGATCAGACAGTTTCCCTATATATATATATATATATATATATATATATATATATATATATATATGTATATATATATATATATATATATATATATATATATATTCAACCACTCACATCTACACACACACAGATACGTGACGACAGTTAGACGCACAGACGTGATAAGTATATCTATGGAATAGTGATCTTTTGGAACGAGCTGACCAACACACGTAGATAAGGTTTATGTAAATTTTATTTATCATAAAGAAACTACACAACAACAATATTTTAACAAAGGTTAATGAATTAATTAAAGAAGTAGACCCACTAAGTGTACCTCCCTCTGTAGAAACAAAATCCCACAAGGAAAGAAGTTAATTAACACCAAAAGGTCAAAGAATAGCACTAGGGTCTAGGTTTTTCTATACTGTAAAGAACCGTGTTTCTACGTTATTCTATTCTGAAATAAAGGAACAGTATTAGCAAACCTAAGAAGAAAAATAAAACAAAGTGAGTATATTAGTTATGCAATGCAAGAATTATTCATCCCTGTTTTTCTCTCGCTCTGACAAACATGTGATCACATCCATTCACTCTTACCTAATCGGTGCTTTCACAACATCTGGAACAATCGTTAAGGTACACACAGCCCATCTAAGGTTGGGTTTTGGCGAAACAAGCCTCAGTTTCTCCAAGACTAATTAATCCAAATCTTGGGAACCGCTTGATTAGTTACTATTAGTAGGATGCTGGTTATGTCACTTCAATTTTGTCTCGGTAGGAAATTACTTAAGAGATCTAATGTTCACAGGCTGACTGTACATGAACTATGGAAAAGAAATCTGGATATTCTATAAGTCCAGTTATCATTTATTCTTAATATTCTTGGGCCGGTACTCTGTCTCTTTCTGGGTGTAAAAACACGAGGCCTGACAAGTCACCTTGATAACCCGATATTTCTATCAGAATGTTTTTTTTTTATAAAGTTATTCTCAGTTTCATATGTAAGCCGCTGGTAAGGTTAGGGTTTGACCCAATACTGTATAGGGAGAAAAATGCAAATACTTAACATACTATAGCATTATTCACAATCCTATCCTTACCCTGCGTAACATAGAATATATTTATCCACTTCGGTTATTTAACTTAAATTAGAACTATAAGCTTAGAGCTTGTCTCATCGTTTAAAACTTCCGTGAAATAAATTCTAGTCATTTAAAAAAAAAAAAATCATCATGAATTAGAAATAAATACATATTCGTCAATACTCATGAGGCATCGATGCATTTACTTAGTTGGTTAAAATATTCTCTGACTGGTTACTAGCAGTTAATAAAATTTATATTATAGCTGGAAGAGTCTAGCTAAAATTATTATTTACTCTGCTATCCACTGTAACACAGTAAAACTTAGAGATTTATCAATGACGGACCTATCTCGTAAATCACTCTGCACAAAAATGTAGAGAAATATAATTGACGATAAAACTAGTGAAATCACTCAAACTACTAGTATAATAACTACCACAAGCGTAGAAGTAAAACGATCTCCAATCCTCAAACTAAGTGATACTACTATTATAAGACATCTTTAGATATCGAAAGCCAGTTACCCAGTATCCACTGCCTGGAAGAACTTCATGTGACTTTTCCTTCCATGTCAGGAGTGTGGCAGACTTCTGTACAAGAGATAAGTGGCCAAACAAGGCTACTGCTCAAAGTATCCTGATGACACCACTATAAATCAAGATTCTAATAAAGATACAGTTTATGATGAAAAGTGTGGACTTAGAAATAAGCAGTGATAGCTACACATTCAAGTGACAGTGAAATAAACTTGTTAGTATTATATAAATATTCTTCCAGCGGAGATAATTAACCAAAGTGAGAAACATCAACAATCTTAATGTCTTTTGAAACCTTTTGACTAATTTCTAATGTTTATTGATTTAATGTTGTAATTGAATTACATTTCATTTTAAGCTTTTCGAACAGAAACGAGAAACTGTATAAATAAATTGTAAATATTTACCAGCAGACTTACTTAATTATTTAAGTTGAGTTCAAGTTCTTGTTGGTAAATAATTTAGTTAATACCCCTAGCAGAGTCAATAATAATAATAATATTTATAATCATAGGCGGATCTTGAGAGGGAGCCCATGGGGATCTAGGAACATATATTATCATCAGACCTAGAAACTTATACAGCTTGATCCTACCTTTGATGTCGATACACCCTTATTCTTTTCAGAAAAGGTGGTATTTCTTATAAGACCAGTCTCTTATCTGGCACTATCCTGGTATCATCTGATACAACTTTTTGTCCAGGATATCTTATACTTTCAATAACATCAACCCTCTCGTGACAGTAACCTAATTTTCCTGCTCTTAAAATATGCCCGCTAAATGTGAAATGTTTTACGTTGCAATGGCTTTGCTAGCTGCCTACAGTCGGGACATACAATAGACCAGTGTTTCTTATCCTGTGGAACACGGACCCCTTCGGGATCCATGAGTGGATTCTAGAATGTCCGTGAACATAACCTAAAATGTATAATATAAAATGTCTAATCATCCTTTTATATGCATTTTTTTCTTCTGGAACTGGTCCATTTGACAATCAAGTAGGGTCCATAGACTTCATATGAGAATCACAGGGTCCATGGCACACACACACACAAATTGAAAAAAACCTTGCAATAGACGTTCAAGAAAAGGCAGAGGAAAAAACCAAAAGCAACGTGGGAGAGAATGCATGACGGAAATCAGGTCAATACTGGTTTTTTGGGTCACTGTTTTCATGAATGAAAATTAATCTTGACAGATTTACACAGGTGGAATCATGATAACACATTTTTTTGTACCAACTGATTGCTGTGTTCTCGTGTGTGTGTTTGTGCTTGCTATGCCTTACTCTGACATAACTCAAATCTTGATTATACGATGTTTTACTAAACATACTTTAAGTCTAATACGCCTGATATGTATCAGTTTTATCATATTTTATTTTTTCTTTTAACGAGTGTTGGCGAATTAAGACCCGTCCATCTTTTACACAAAGTTCGTCGATTATATTTGGGTGTACGTCGAGTTACAAAAGACCGTGTGGTCTGGTTTTGTGTTAGTTAAATAAATAAATACACTTATTTTTTTTTATTAATCCATATTAGTTTGTAACAAATATTAATATAGGTATGTAATGCTCTTTTCAAATTAGTTTTGCACCTTTCAGCAAGGCAGGCTCAGTTGGAACTGAGCAAAAGTTAGGTCGGTTACATTTGGGTATAGGTTCAAATATAGAAAACCTCGTCATTTTTCATTTATTTATTTATATCTGGTGGTAACGTCACTTTGTAAACACTTTCGGTAAAATCCAGTTCGTGCTAGAATAACCTAGTATAGAAGGTTTTCTCAAAAACACAGCCTGTAACAATAAATTATAAATTCTCTTCTCTTCTTCTTTGATCCTTAGCCGCCGACCGTCAAAGCAGTCAGTGGCCATCACGCCTAGTGGCGTCTTGTAGGGCAACAACAAATTGATTCTACTTTGCTCGGTCGGTGGCCATCCTTCGTACAGTGCCCCAACTCTGGTTCATTCTTTGCATCTCAGCCTCCACAGTCCTCCGCCAGGTTGTTTTTGGTCGGCCTCTTTCGTTCAATGGTACCTATACCTTGTAGCGGTATGGCAGCTTGCGTACCCTGACAATCCCCAGAGCTATGCCAGTGGGAGTTTTACTCCTGGTAGGTTCAACCAAGCTGGACTGGTCTGTGTGGGTAGGGGTCAGACAAAAGCTGGTACCCTGGTCCTCCAGGTTGGGGGCTTTAGCATAGGGCTGACACCCCTGTCTATGTAAAAAAAAACACAAACAATGAAGTTACGGAAAATTATAAATAGCACGGGGTAAAGTCTAACACACTTGATTTAGTGCATTAGGATCCTCTAGAGAGAGCGAACGCAGCAAAATAGTATGACAAGATCACCAGTGTGAAACTGATGGAACGGACCAGGGAAATACCAATGGTTCGTTCGTTTGTCTGCTATGTTGCTGTTATACCCTGTTCAACCTGAAAATTGGTTATAGTTGGGGTATATTGTAGGCCTACGTTTAGTTTTTTCGGTGCTAGCCGGTTGTTAGTCCTGAAAAGGACTGGTCCTAAAAAGGACTACTAGCTGACTGTCTGGCTTCCTCTTCTTTGTCCGTTCGTGGTGCCGTGGCGTGTTCCATAGTGTTTTTCCTTTCCTGCCTCACTATCTGGCTTGTGTGGTTTTATTTGTTTTTGCCCTCCTCGTTTCTGATTGTTGTGTCTTTCTTTTCTCCTGTATTTGAAGTAGTGCTTTTTCTATTATTGACGGGAGTAGTTTTTCTAGTGTTTCCTCGATGACTTCTTCCTCTGATTGCTCGTTTGTTTTAGTTGCTCGTGTGTTGGATGTAATTTCCTCTACGGCTCTTCGTTCTGCTTCGATTCTCTTGAGGATTGCTGTGTTTTCTTCTTTCAGCTCTGTCAGTTTTTTGACATCTGCTTTTATCTGCTGCTGAATTCTTTTCATGTCTTTCATCATTTCTCTAACGTTCTGTAGATCGATTACGTCTTCACCACTGTAGGTTTGATCTTCGGGAGTCTGCTTGCTTCTGTTTTCGTCCTGTAGTTTCATTTTCATTTCTTTGACTTCAGCGGTCAGCTTGTGTAACTGTCGTCTATCAATCGTGCGCTGTTTTTCTGCAACATCCGCAGCCACTTTGTGTTTTGCTTCTCTGAAGGGGATTTTTTTGGAAACCGCTTACTTCAGTATGCTCTTTGTTTCCTGGAACATCGGGCAGCCTCGGTATCTTGCCCCATGGTTTCCGAGGCAGTTTGCACAGGTACGGTTTGCATTTATGGCCTTGTAATTTTGATCCAAATAAATATTAGTAAAACGAAATGTATGTTAATATCAACCAGACAAAAACTACAAAACTCGCAGAAAACAACACTTCAGCTCTACATTGGAACATCACTAATTGAAAACGTAAGTGAACATAAAACTCTAGGTCTAACTTGACCAGCACCTAAGTTGGAACTCACATGTAAGTGCACTCACAAAGCTAACGGCACAAAAAGTTTACCAATTAGCCAAAATCAAACACTTCCTGGATGAGGGGGCAAGGAAAATGTTCTACACATCTCACATACAAACATACCTAGACTATTGTTCCACAATCTGGGATGGTTGTTCCATATCCAACACAAAAAGGCTTCATTCACTTCAAAAACGTGCAGTGCGCCTAGTTGCTGATAAACACCAAACACATTGTATAGATCTATATAACTATCTTAAAATATTA
Source organism: Oreohelix idahoensis (assembly GCA_024509875.1). NCBI lineage: Eukaryota > Metazoa > Mollusca > Gastropoda > Stylommatophora > Oreohelicidae > Oreohelix > Oreohelix idahoensis. Next base: position 58,057 of record JAMPIV010020277.1, read on the forward strand.
CCCCTTAGAAAGCGCTTCCTATTTAACAAAGCTAAATTCGCTCACAAAATCTTGTCACATAATGCTCCAACGTATCTGTGGCCACTTTTCAAATTCAATGAAAAACGTAGTCAGCGCTTAAACCAGTTAGATTTACCCAAGCCGAGGCTAGATTTGTACAAGAAGAGCTTGGCTTACTCAGCTGCTCATCTTTGGAACAATCTTCCACATGACCTGAAAAACATGCACAGTCCCTACTCATATAATCGTAGACTGTTCAAATACATTATGAGTGCGGATTATATGCCGCCCTAAGGGATTATGTTTCGAATTATTATTATCTAATACACTGTATGGAGGGTCTGATGATCTAGTTTTTCATTTTAATATACCTTACTTCTTAATTGTAATCAGATACTGTAATGTATGCTTTTATACTACTTATAATGTTGCATCGCCTCTGAACTAATACCTTAAGTATGCTGGAGAATGTCTGGATACCTAGCAATAAAAGATGAGTAAGAGGAAGGGATAAATGCAAGACGGGCCTATATGCATGATTCTCATCTTTCAGTCAATACCCTTTACCTCCCTAAGGAGCATAGGTCATAAAACTGGATCTCGTGTAGTGGAGGCGTCAACAATTCACTCCCTGTGGCAGTATCTGCTTGGGACTCAAAGTTGCTCACCTGTGGGAACATTTTCCGCATGCGCTGACAACACATGAAGTCCCAGCTATTTCAGCAGATTTCCAAATTGTCACGAGTTCTTATTATATGCCACCATTATCTGATTACGTTTCTAATTATGTCTTATTTACTGTATGAATTGTTTTGATTGGGTTTGTTAGTTTCTTTTTTTTATTTTTTTTTTTTTTATTTAAGGTATTAATTTTTGTTAATCTATTTTAATTAATAATTTTTTCCCCCCTTAAATTTGATTATGTCTGGATGTTACAAATGTATGTTATTATTTTACCTCGATAATTTTGTACGCTTAAATAATGCTAAAAATACATGTGCTATTGAAAGGATACGGTATGTAAGATGACAGAGAGAAGAAGGGCAGAATGTAAGACAGGCCTGCGTGCCCAATTCTTAATCCTTTGAAAATATAGTTTGTTCGTTCGTTCGTTCGTTCGTTATCTATCTATCTATCTATCTATCTATCTATCTATCTATCTATCTATCTATCTATCTATCTATCTATCTATCTATCTATCTATCTGTCTATCTATTTATCTATCTATCTATCTATCTATCTATCTTTATTTATTTTAAAAACATACTTTAATTATGATGATTATTGCAAATGTTTGATGTTATATTACTTTTATGATGATAAATGCCTTAATAATGCTTAAAGTAAATGTGAGGATGAAAGGATACAGTATACATGATGAGAGAGAGAGGAAGGGCAGAATGTCAGACGGGCCTGCGTGCCCAATTCTTAACCCTTTGAAAATAAAGTTCGTTCGTTCGTTCGTTCGTTCGTTCGATCCTCCTTCGCCTTGGGACAGTCGCGATATGGGTGGCTACCCGCGCAATACCGGGAAACTGCATCTCTCCTGCACGTTTTCTTTGTGTGTGAAAACTGCTGGCAGTTAGAGCACTGCATGACCGGAGGGATATATGCCTCTGTCCTTTTTGAAGTAGTTTTTAGCGTCAGTCTCTCAGGTCTTGTCGACCCTTCAATGGTTATTACAATCAGGTTTGTGTCTTTCTTGTCCCATGTTTTTAGCCTTTCGACCTGCGTGATTTTGACGTCTGCGTTTTCGGTCTGTAGGTTGTTGTGAACCTCGCTTGCGGGCCATCTGGTGTCCACCCCTCTTACGACAAACTTCTTTGTAGTCTTGTATTTTTCCACCACCACTTTTATCTGGTGGGGCAACTGGACTTCTTTTGTACCGGATTCCAGTTCGATCATTAGTGAAGTGGTTGTTGAAGGGTTGTTAAGGGAAAGCACGACTCCCTTTTCGTGCCTCCTTACTTTAGAGATGCCTCTCCTGCCAGTTATTGTCTCGAGGATACATATCACTTTGTCATCTGGTAGGGCCCTGAGTGAGGCCTCGCCTCCAGACATCTGCGTGATCTTAACGATCCTCTCTATTGCATCTGTGTCGCCTTTCTTGCTAGCCTTTGTTCCCTCTTTCCTTCTCTGTCCCGGTCAGGACTAGAATCTTGCACCTGTTCGCCGTCGGAAAGAGCCTTTTCTTGACCCAGAGCTTTTGGGTAGTTGTTAGTTCTTGTTTCGTCCGGGCTAGGTTTAGTTCTTTGCTTCTCAGGGCTTTTGTTGCCTTGGATGTCCGGAACAACTTCTAGTATAGCTTCTTGAAGAGAGAGCCTAAGACACTCCGTCTTGGATTCTGCGTAGTGCGTCTAAAATGGTATCACCGATATCTTCTGTGTCTTCGTCTTGTACCTGTCTGTGCTGAAGAGCTGTCTCTTCAACCTCCTTCATAGTGTTTGCAGGTGGGTCGGCTGTTTTTTCCGGCTGGCCGTTTTTGCTTTTGTTCAGCGCTGGTGGGCTGGTGTAAACCTTCCTCTTTTTGGCGTGTGGTTTATTTCGGACCATTTTGACTATAATGCGATCCTTTTTCGAATAGTGGCGTTATGGGTTGGAATACCAATGGAACCAGAAGCGAGGAAAATATACGCTGACTTTGGAAAGGATACACACTGAGGAAACCAATTAATAGTATTACATAGCAACATTGGCGGATCCAATAGTGTGGAGACTGAATGGAGACTATTGTGGAGAATAGTGTGGAGACTGAACAATAGTGTGATCGCCCTTCCCTTGGGACTTTCTTTTCTTCTTCTTCGTCCTGAAAAGGAGGTTGGGTGCGGTGTGTCCATTTACAGTAAAGCTGCGTTATTTGTGCCTTTCGGCGGACACATATGACTTCAGCACGGCATTTTTTGGGACCGGAACCTTTATTTCATATCAACCGCCCCATTGCTCCCCCCCCCCCCGGCACTGACTTAAATGTAAGTAATCAGCAGGTTAGACGAATTAATAGATGCCTGGTACTGGACAACGGTAAGTACCTTAAAGGTTACGAACGTAGTTTGCAAGTAACTCTACGCGTCGAGACAATGAAAGACAACAAAGCGAACCGCCATACAACAATGACACAAAAGACTGCACAAGGCAGGCGGCACAAGGGGACTTCACTCGAGCACTAAAAACATAGAATTTTGTGACAAGAGGCGGATAATTTCCGTATCGGGAGGCAAAACTGAAATAAAATATGTTATGCTATAATATAACAAGTGTATGAACTTTTCTCAAATTTTGTCTCTTACTTGTTGTACCCCACTTGTATGCAATTATGTTATAAATAATTACCTGTTTTTTTAATTTGAAAACCAAATTTTTATTTTTTTTATTGTCTAATAAAACCATTCACTTGTCACCTTTTCACTATCATTTCCATCTAAATCTATCTTTTTCAGTCTTTCTTACAACTAGTGTCTTGTCTGTTATTTAGTCAGCCTCTAGTTTTAAATCCACTTCGTGACAAAGTGGGTGGCGATCGTCCTTGGGATCATCTTTGTTGGGATTAATTCTGTGATCTTATCTAGATTCATAGATTGTTTCTGTACAAAGTTCTGGAAATAGATTTACTTTAAATATCCCCTAGACTTGAGCTACTGATCCAGCTATAAGTTTTTCCACAGGTTGCAGTGAGTTTAGATGGTAGTTGTAGTAAGGTTGTTGATGACTTAGAGGTAATTGATGGCTAACTGAATTTTTTTCTTAACAGGAAGGTAAATTCGGGGTTTTGGGGTAGGGTAGCTCGATAACCGAACATTTTTTTTCATGTTAACAGCGATTAATCAGATTTGGTGCTAGTCTGAGTTCGGGTTTTTGCGACTGCATATTTCCTAGTAGGTAACAGGTAGTTGCTTCTTTCTATCATTTTTCTATATTCGTGAGCTTACAGCAGTTCACAAGTAAGATGGCAGATATGGCCAAGTTACGAGCTGCATGGCGTGAGGCTGCTCAGGATATCGGAATGGATAAGGAGGAGACTAAGTCCTACATGTTGAGGGAAAAGGATAGGATTGACCAGAAAGCGAAAAAGGAAAGAGAAGCACAGGAAAGGGAGAAGACAGAGGAGAGAAAGGCCGAGATGGAACTTCAGAAAATGGAGGCAGAAGCACAGGAAAGGGAGAAGGCAGCAGAGAGACAGCACGAACTTGCCATGCGTTCTCTTAAACTGAAGCATAGATCCAATTTCATGCATGTCTGCCCTTCAGATTTCCATCACACTCTAATGTCCATTTCTCAGTTATTATTCTTTTAATTAAAGCCTTTGCTCACTGTTTTACTCACGCCTTTTCATTTCCTTCGGGAGTCCATAGCATAGCTGTTCTTGTGAAGCATCGGAGTCTCTTCCGAGGACGTGACCAACCCAACTACAACGTCTGCCAGCTATGATGGTGCACATGGTTAGTGACAGTATTCGGCCAAAAGATTTAGAGAATTTTCTTTAGGCAGATTGTGTGGAAGGAGGACAGTTTAAACATTTCCTTCCCCGTTACTCTCCAGCATTCCACACCAAACAGAAGCACAGAAAGTACACAGCTCTCATATAATCTTAATTCGGTGTTTGTGCTGTACTGGGAAGACTTCCAAATGTTGTTGAGATTAAAATATGACGTTTCCCGCGTTATTCTATGTTCTTGATGTCTTTGCTTGTTCCGCCGTCTGGAACCATGCATCCTAGGTACGATGTATGTAAATGTGTCCGTCTGTTTCAGCTTCTGGTTCCTTATTTTTATGGACTCATGTTCAGACCCACCTGCTGGCGATACTTATTCTCTATATTTCTCTAAAACAAAATCCATGGTGATATCACGAGAAGAAACAGTACATCAGATTAAGCTGGGAGAACAGGTCGTGGAGCAGGTCGACCACTTTAAATACCCCGGAGCTATTGTAGACAGAAAGGGAGGCATCAGAGAAGAGTTGGGCACTCGAAAAGCCAGCAGCTGGGAGACTTTTTCGGGTCATAAATCGATGATTCCTCAGCAAGAGAGAGGTTGGTAAGAAAACGAAGATGGCTGATACCGCTCCACCTATGTCCCAGTCTTAACTTCTGGATGCGAGTCATGGGCAATGACTACAACCCACAAAAGCTAGATCCAAACGATATATCAAGGCCTAAAATCCCACCCCATGCAGACCCAAGTAGAACAGTGCCAACTAAGATGGTTTGGCCATGTCTGCAGAATGGGAGAAGACCGGCTACCACGACAAGCATGGAAAACAAGGAGCCAGGGATCCAGACCCCCAGGACGACCCAAAGTCCGCTGGGAGGACAACATTAGACAATCTCTGAAGGACCGATGACTAAAATGGAACCAGGCCAGGAGGAAGACAGCCGATGTGATAGTCTGACGCTCTCTCTTCCAAATCTTTACACCTCACGGTAGAAGGGGAACGACTAAGTAAGTAAGGGAGAAGGTTTCCTTTGCCAAAGTACCCACTAGGGGTAGTCAAACAACACATACCAAGATAACGTCATTGAGCGGACAACACCTTCCTTAAAAATTAACGATGTACTGTTTATTTTCACTTAGCACAAACCTGCATGACATAGCATATAAGCCCAATGTCAAATGAAGTAATAGGCAGTCTTCCTAATGTTCACTATGGACACGCTATCCTGGCATTCTCACAATTTATATTATATACTGAAGCACATTAAAAACGCATCACCTGTATCATCCAGCAACAGAGTGAGAAATGTAAATATAAGTGTTTACAAGTTTACATATTTGGAATCTTTATTCATTTTCCTATGAATCCATGCTGGTCATTAATTTGTACATTTGATTTTTATTAAATTCATTGCATTCTGTGCAGGCAAGGGAGAAAACAAAAAATGCAACCAATAAAATAATTCATTCACACTATCCTCAGTATCTGGTATGTCCACCGTGTGCTTGCAAACAAGCTTGGTAGCGGCCCCGCATGGAACACACAAGTCTCTGAAGGAAATTCCGGGGAATCAAGTCCCATTCAAGTGTAAGAGCAGCTTCGAGCTGTTGCAGATTAGCTGGAGAACCTTGCCTGTCCAAGCTCGTCCTACAGATGTTCTATAGGGGACATGTCTGGTGATAGGGCAGGCCAATCAATCGTCACAATGTTCTGCTGCTGTAGATATTGCTGCGTTATGCATGCGGTGTGCGCACGTGCGTTATCCTCCTGGAGAAGCTGCAAGTCTGATTAATCTGTGAACGTAGTAGCAACCAATGCATCCAGAACCTCATCTCGATATGTCACAGCATTTACATTTCAACGGAAGACGTGAAGAGGCAAGCGATAGTGAAAACTGAATCATCCCCAAATGTGAAAACTGCCACCTCCAAATCGGTTGTGCTGACGAACACAGCAATCTGCAAAGCGCTCTGCACACCGTCGCCAAATCCGCATAGGTCCATCAGCAAAGGATACGTTGAATCTGCCCTCGTCTGTGAATAGGACAGCATTCCACTGCAGTCTAGTCCATCTGAAATGTTGCTCTGCCCATTGCAGGCGCTGCTGACAAAGTCTGTGAGTAAAGTTTGGCCCAACATAAGGTCGTCTTGCAGTAAGGCCTGTATCTCTGAGTCGTCGTATGACTGTCATTCGAGAGACTTGCCCACGTTTAACCACTATTGCTCTTGCTGTTTGACTTGCCGGGAGAGAACGATTCCTTAGGTGAATCAGCACAATATGAAGATCTTGCGCAGGGGTAGTAACTCGTGGTTGCCCACTCCGAAGTCTATACCGGGCACTGCCAGTGGTTCCGTAACGTTCATTGAGACGGACAATAATGCTGTGGTGGCAATTCATCCTTCTGGCAATGGCCCGCGAGCTCATTCCGGTCTCCAACATACCAATGGCTCGTTGGCAGTCGTTTTCAGATAGTCGTGGCATTTCAAGCACATGTACTGGGTGTTTTGTCTCAACGGCCTTTTTATACCGAGTATACTGCCACAACGCGTACACATTTTCAGGGTCATAGCTGTTGGGAATCGTGTTACACGTGTAACTTTCATAGTTTTCATCTAGTCTGTACACAAACCCGTGTGTTGAATGATGCACTTTCCATTCCAGCAGCCGTTCGCTCTCTACCTCATGACAAACACGTGGAAAATCCATTCCCACACTTTTTTTAACAGCTTCTCAGCATCAGTATATATAATGGTGGTGCGTTTGTAATGTGCTTCAGTATATATCTTCATTTAATACACATTGTCGTCATAATAATACTTCCTGAGATTCGAATAAACTAGGGACACCTAAACATAGTATCTTGATGCCCTAGTGATATTAAGATTCAATAAAAAAAAACACTATAGACTGCAGGAGCTTTCACACATACGTCCGCTCACACTGAAACACAATCCACATCTCTCCGGCAGAAGATCACCCCAATCTTCTGCTTCAAAAATTGGAATCTGCATCTACACCATATCGGTATGACATCCCTTCCTTTATTAGTGAGTAATTCCTTATAAAATTATCAGAAATAGAGCCCTGCCGAGCTGAGAAATAGGAAATTACCCATAATCGTTATGAATTTTAATCATAACAGCCACATACATTAAACATTGCCACATCAAAAAGCAGATAAATTACATCATGGAAGAGCCAACACATAAGACAAAGAACAAAGTAATACACTATATGGAGTGATGAATACTATATACCCAAATTATAACCCACATGGGGATGAACTGGGTATACCTTGTACCCAAAAACACCAGCTTTCAAATGCGGTGTTCAAAAACCTATGATAACCTATTGCTTTCTTTTGTAATGGGTCTTATAATAAGTAAACATTTTTTTTTAAATTAATGGGAAAAAAAGATATCCCGTTCAATCTCTGATGGGTTATAATTAAGATATATATTGTTTTCAATTCCAAATAATATGAACAACCGCCGACATGAGAAAGTGGCATCACATCCTTCAAATGAATGTATATAGGGACAATCACAATTGTGCTTATACGTTAAATAAATAGAAAAAAATTTTTAAAAAAAACCAACAATAAACTCTGAACAAGAACAATATTAAAGTGGAGGGGTGTAAAGGTCTGGTGGTTCTAGTGTAACCGCGTATACCGTGAGTCTTCAGATACAGACTATATTAACATATAAAATAAATTTTTATAGAAACAGAAGATTAAAAAATCTTCACGCAGATGTTTAATTAGGCCAGTTTAGCTTCGAAACGCCACGCATTAATTAGGCTAAGCTTCGCTTGTAGAGTTGCGTTAGTCACGTGATTTCCAACCAATGGTTAGGCTCAGTCCTTCTTTTCCCCGGAATGAACGAGAGACGAAGCCATTTTTTGAGCAGTATTGAACTGAGCGCGCTATAGTGAAGACATGTTTTGTCTGCTCAGTGTAAATTACAGTTGAGGACATCAACTTCAGACAATATATGCAGTTGTGTATATTCAATTTATTTGTTGGAAGTGTTTGTGAATTCCAAAATTCAGTAAGTATCAATCCAGATGAAATGCTTAAACAGTTAGAGCTGACGGCCATAACCCAAGTAGAGCTACGTTCGAAGATGTGCAACAATGAAAAAAACTAAGTATATAATTGACTGATATGCTTACAGTGGAAGGTCCTGAAGTTGAGAGAACATTTAGGAATACCTACGAAGGCTGAGTGGTTCAATATATGACAAATTTGAAGATAATGAATAAGGTCGATAAGCCTAGAAAATTAATAAAACGAAGGAACACTTGAAGGATAGAGGAACCACGCCATGTTGTTGCAAGTTAACAAGTTGAAAAGACTTAAGGACATAAAAAGGAATGTTGCATTCTGGAAATAATACATTGACCTTTTATACTTGTTTATTAATGTCAACATGCCATTATGCAAAAACCTGTTACCATTTGACTTAAACCAGTTCTTGTTGAGAATTGAATAAACATTTGTTTCATTGAACACAAATGCTGTTGACGAATCTCTAAAAAATAAAACATCATAGAGGATTGTCCCGAACTGGTAAAAATTTCGTAAGTCTGTAGAGAGAAATCATCACCTCTAGCAGGCTAGCTAGTAATCAAAAATCTATACTCTCGAGTTAAACAGCAACCCCCACTACCTGCCCGGCCAATTCGGTTTGTTCAATTTCGGCGTTTGTTTCTTGTTTGTCAATTTCTGCGTTTGTTTCTTTGTTTTGTCATTTTTCTGCGTTTGTTTTCTTGTTTGTCAATTTCTGCGTTTGTTTCTTTGTCCATTTCGGCGTTTGTTTTCTTGTTTGTCAAATTTCTGCGTTTTTGTTTCTCGTTTGTCGATTTCTGCGTTTGTTTTTTTCTTGTTTGTTGTCAATTTCTGCGTTTTGTTTCTTGTTTGTCAATTTTTGCGTTTGTTTCTGTTTGTCAATTTCTGCGTTTTTTTTCTTGTTTGTCAATTTTCTGCGTTTGTTTCTTGTTTGTCAATTTCGGCGTTTGTTTCTTGTTTGTCAACTTTCTGCGCTTGTTTATTGTTTGTCAATTTCTGCGTTTGTTTCTTGTTTGTCAATTTCTGCGTTTGTTTCTTTATCCATTTCGGCGTTTGTTTCTTGTTTGTAAATTTCGGCTTTTGTTTCTCTTTTGTCCATTTCTGCGTTTGTTTCTTGTTTGTCAATTTCTGAGTTTGTTTCTTGTTTGTCAATTTCTGCGTTTGTTTCTTAGTCCATTTCGGCGTTTGTTTCTTCTTTGTCAATTTCGGCGTTTGTTTCTTGTTTGTCCTTTTCTGCGTTTGTTTCTTGTTTGTCAATTTCTGCGTTTGTTTCTTCTTTGTCAATTTCGGCGTTTGTTTCTTGTTTGTCCATTTCAGCGTTTGTTTCTTCTTTGTCAATTTCGGCGTTTGTTTCTTGTTTGTCCTTTTCTGCGTTTGTTTCTTGTTTGTCAATTTCTGCGTTTGTTTCATAGTCCATTTCGGCGTTTGTTTCTTCTTTATCAATTTCGGCGTTTGTTTCTTGTTTGTCCTTTTCTGCGTTTGTTTCTTGTTTGTCAATTTCTGCGTTTGTTTCTTCTTTGTCAATTTCTGTGTTTGTTTCTTGTTTGTCCATTTCTGCGTTTGTTCCTTGTTTGTCTATTTCTGCGTTTGTTTCTTGTTTGTCCATTTCTGCGTTTGTTTCTTGTTTGTCAATTTCTGCGTTTGCTTATTGTTTGTTCATTTCTGCGTTTGTTTCTTGTTTGTCCATCTCTAGTTTTCTGACTTTTTCCTGTTTGTCAACTTCTGGCCGTTTGTTTTCTTTTTTGTCAATTGTCTGCGTTTGTTTTTTTTTGTCAATTTCTGCGTTTGTTTCTTGTTTGTCAATTTCTGGGTTTGTTTCTTGTTTGTCAATTTCTGCGTTTGTTCCTTTGTCCAGTTCGGCGTTTGTTCCATGTTTGTCAATTTCGGCGTTTGTTTCTTGTTTATCCGTTTCTGCGTTTGTTTCTTGTTTGTCAATTTCTGCGTTTGTTTCTTGTTTGTCAATTTCTGCGTTTGTTTCTTGTTTGTCAATTTCTGCGTTTGTTTCTTGTTTGTCAATTTCTGCATTTGTTTCTTGTTTGTCCATTTCTGCGTTTGTTTCTTGTTTGTCAATTTCTGCATTTGTTTCTTGTTTGTCAATTTCTGCGTTTGTTTCGTGTTTGTCCATTTCTACTTGCGTTTGTTTAAATTGTTCATCTCTGCTAGAGTTTTGTAATTGTTTTTCCAACTGTACTGGCGTTTTACATTTTGCTTGTTCATCTTTTAATATATATGTGTTCGTATAGGTTGATCCATATCTGTCTGTGTTTTTCGTTTTTGTTTCGTCCGTCTTTACTGACGTTTTTATTCTATTGTTTGTCCGTCTTCGCTTGCGTTTTTCTTTACTGTATGTTATGTCTAATCGCTATTTCTTGTCACTTGTCCTTCTAAACTTGCGTTCTGTTTTTATTATTTGTCCATCTTTACTTGCATTTTCTTATTGTTTGTCAATCTCTACTTACGTTTTCCAGTGTGTTGATCAGGGGGCTCTTTTTTAGACCTTTCTTAAGCGTTTTAATTTTTTGAATAAACTGATCCAATTTTAAGAAGTTTTTAAACAGCGGTGTGCATTTTGTTTGTGCATAACGTTTCATTGTGAAAATTCTTTTCGTGTAGACCTTGTTATATCTACTGTCAGCTTGCAAAGATTTTGTAATGCCTGTATCTGTTTGCACAGCCCGTGTTACGTTTATACTCACGTAGACTGTATTACATAAAAGATTTTTTGATTCATGATTGCACAAGGGACAATACGACGTCGATTCCCATTGATTTCCTTTGGTTTTGTGTACGATTGTCTCCGCATAGCCTTTGACTAAAAAAGTAACCACAAGGCAGTGGGGCGGGGAGAGGTTAAAGCGTCTCCATTTCATTGGTTGTCATGTCATAAAGCTTCTGATGTGATTTTATAAGGATAGCTGCCCCTCACAACTATCCCACCTCGCCCTCAGTGATAATCACCTGTTTTGGTCCACGTCTGATTATCAGTTTTCACAGCTAACACCCAAAGAGATGTGGTTTTACACAAGAATGTTAAAAAATACCACGGACAGCTAAAAAAAAAAATTAATAAGATGTCCGGAAAGATGTCCCAATGCGCAAAGGAACGCTTATTCCGCATGTTAGAAAGAAGCCATTCATATCTCTTTGGGCATGCTATGAGAAGAAGTAGGCTGGAGTATATCGTGGGGGGGGGGGGGGGGGGGGGGGGGGGGGGGGGGGGGGGGGGGGGGGGGGGGGGGGACAACAGAAAAAGATAGAAGGAAAAAGAGATAACGACACAGAGAGAAAATACTTGGCAGTTTGACAACACGGCATGGAAAGAAGTCGACAACAGAGTTGATAAATAGTACTGTAGACAGGCAGTTGTGCAGATATATGATTCTTTCGCCCACCAGGAATGGTACTTGAAGAAGATGAAATGTTTTCTTGTGTTATGTTTTCAGTCTATTTGCTTAGTCCACGTTATGTCTACACGCTGTAGACGTAACCTTGTTATGTTACGATCTGTTGCTTATTCATTGTAAAGTCTACATTATGTTTGCATAGACCACGTTATACTTACACTTTGTTTACTTAATCCTTGTTGTGTCTACATTTGCATTCATAGTCCTTTATTATATCTTACACTCTTCTCATAACTTGCCCAATGAAAGCGGATAGTTTCCTTCTAATGTAAGTAATACGTTTGTTTTGAGGCGCTGGCTTTTTTTCAGGACATTCCGCATTACAACATTTTTAAGCTGTCAATGCTATTCTTGAAATTTTTTTCTTTTTTTTTTTTTTTCGTACGCACGCCTATTACTCGAGGCGAAATCTCAGGGGTTAGTAATGTTTAATACCTGGAGGACTGGTATTTACGGAAGTATCGCCTTTTTATTTTTGTACAGAGACAAGGTGTCCCTCGCTATTCAGCAGATTACTCCGTCCGATTTCGGAGGTACTATTAGAGCTGGGTCTGGTCAGGAGCAGCCAGTCCCCTGGTCGACGACACAAACTTCAAATGTCCTTCGCCAGGATCGGAAGTTAAGCCCAGTCCAAATCCGGTCGTCGAAATAATCTTTCAAATTTCCCTCGCCCATGGTTTGATCCGTGCAAGGGTCAGACCCGGTCGCCTGCGCAGTTTGGTAACCACTAACACCAGCGCGGGCTCCTTCTTGAAATGTAAAAAAAACCTCATCTCTGTGGCCTCCAAGGGATGTTCCTGCTTGTCTATTTAATTGTCCATGACTCGCTTCCCATTATGACAATAAAATTGGCTTCATATAAAACATGAAGAACTCCTTCTTTTTTTTTTATCTACCACTGACACGGATTTTGTGGTATAACATACTTCAGTTTTATGGAGCGTTACTTATGGCTTGGGCTTTTTTACTCTGTCACGACAGAGATACATCTTCCGCCTGAAACTATTAACGTGACCAGGGCACACTGATGACAAAACGTCCGGTTGGTTTCTGTGACGGTATTGTCTCCCCTGCTCGGCAGTAGTGGGTCAAATAATGGCCAAACGTCGATTACAATGAGGAGGGTCTTCAAAGGTATCATCCTTCGCTAAAGATTACTATTGTCAGAGATAAAAATAGAAGATTACCTTGCTTTTTTATGGGAGCCTCACAGGATTTGAAAGAAAAGAAAGCATAACAACTTGAGATCAATCTAAGCTGGTCCATGAACTTTTATAATTTTTCCCGCCCTTCTGTGAAGGTAATATATTTTCGCTCGTTTTCTGAGGACCCAGCTGGAGGTGATTCAGAACATATTTATTTTATAGCTCTTCTATTGTTTAAATGTATTTAAAATCAGTATGATTCATAGGATGGAGACATATTGTTTCAATCAGAGTGATTAATTTTACAATAGCTTTAAAGTTACGTTTAAACTAGTTTAATTATCTTTATGGGTTATCATTGTAAATAATTAAATTGTTATATAAAAAAGAAGCGATATTATTTATCATGACTTAATTGTGGTGTAAACTATTAAAATATTTTGGGAAATGTCCATTGGTTGCACTGTTATGCTACTTTAGCTTCAGTTGGGTTGGGTGGAGTCTGATTCAGCCGCTGTTGGTTCCCACAGGTGCCTTGGCTGTACTTCTCTTCATATAATCAAATAATTGTGCGCAGCACGTCTCTGCACAAGGCCGAAGGTAACTGCGTAGGTGGTAAGTCAAGCCTCTTTAAGACCAGTCTCATGAGGTTGTCGCGCGTCGACTGCTAGCAACTTGAACCACAAACTTTTACCTCAAACTGAAAAGGAGATACCTGTCTCTGCATAAGTATTGGGTCTCCTGACCTTGTATCAGGCAACTCCACTTCCATCACCTACTTCTTTTATTTTAAATCACAAGTGAGAGATGGGATGAAAGTGATTTTCGACAGCGGAAATCGAATATTTTTATATTATATATTATATATATATTATATACGATTTCCGCTGTCGAAAATCACTTTTCATCCATGCTCACTTGTGTTTAAATTAGATGAAGTGGTGGTTGGAAGTGGAGGTTGCTGATGACAAGGTCAGGAGACCAATTACTTTGCAGAGACAGGTATCTCCTTTCAGTTGTGGTAAAAGTTTGTGGGTTCAAGTTGCTAGCAGTCGACGCGCGACACCTTCATTGACTGGTCTTAAAGATGCTTGACTTACAACCTACGCAGTTACTCGGCCTTGTGCAAGAGGACGTGCTAGCTGCCAAATATTTGATATTGAAGAGAAGTACAGTCCAAGGCACCTGTGGGAACAAACAGGGCTGAAGGCAGGGGACTCCCACCCAACCCAAACTGGATGCTATGTTAGATAATCAGTGCATACCAATGGACATTTTCCCAAAATTTTAATAGTTTCACCAAATTTTAAGTCATGATAAATAATATCGCTTATTTTTTTATAAACAATTTTTTTTTTATTTTTACATTGTTAACCATAAGTGATTATTTAAACTAGTTTTTCTGTTAAACTTTACAGCTATTGTTAATTAATCAACTCTTGATTTAACTATATGTCTCCCATCCGTATGAATCATTAATGATTATAAATAACATAAACATAGAGTGCTATTAAAATTTATTAGTTGTTGAAACACCTCCAGCGGGGTCCTTCAGAAATACGAGCGAAAATATATTTACCCTCAAAGAAGGGGCCGGGGAAAATACTTACTAAAGTTACATGGACAGCTATAGAAGATTCTTCAGTTGTTATGCTTCTTTCTTTCAAATCCTGTGAAGGCTCCCCTAAATAAGCAGTAGTAATACTTATATGTTTATCTCTGGACAATAGTAACTCTTTTGCGAAGGATGGAAACCTTTGAAGACCCTCATCATTATACTCGACGTTATGGACATATATATTGACCACGACTGCAGAGCAGGGAGACAATACCGTCATAGAAACCAACCGGCGGTTTTTTCATCTGTGGGCCTGGGTAACGTTAAATAGTTTCAGGGCGGAAGAATGTATCTCTGTCGTGACAAAGTAAAATAGCCCATGCTTAAGTATTCGCCTTCCTTAAAATCTGAAGTATGTGTATACCACAAATTCCGAGTCAGTGGAGATTAAAAAAAATGAAGAGTTTCTTCAGTGTGTTATAGTAAGCCAATTTTGTCCATATGGAAGCGAGTTCAAGGACAATTCGTAGACATATCAGGAAACCTATACTTGGAGGCCACACAGAGATGAGGTATTCCATTTCAAGAAGAGAGCCGCGCTGGTGTAGTGGTTACCAAAAACTGCGCTGGCGACCGGGGTGGACCCAGGATCAATCCGGGGCGAGGAAAATTTGAAAGATTTTTCGGGACGAACCGGGATTTGGGACCTGGCATAACTCCGAGCCCTGGCGAAAGACAATTGAAGTAGTGCCGTAGACCAGGACTGGGCTGCTCCTGAGCCGACCATCTCTAAGAGGTTACCTCCGAAATCGGCGATGTGATCTGCCTGAATAGCTGAGGGACACCTTGGTTCTCTGTACAAAAAAAAAGGGATATCCTTACGTAAATACCAGTCTCAGGTTAAACATTACTAAACCTGAGATTTCGCCTCGAGTAATAGCGGGCGTAACGAAAAAAAAAAAAAAAAAAAAATTCAAGAATAGCATTTTTACAGCTAAAAATGTTAATGGGAATGTCCTGATGAGAAAGCCAGCGCCTCAAAACAAATAGTATTACTTACATTAGAAGGAAAAACTTATCCGCTTTCATTGGGCATGTTATGAGAAGAGTTGTAGATTTATAATAAAGGGACTAAGAATGCCAATGTAGACACAACAAGGATTAAGTAAACAAAGTGTAAGTATAACGAGGTTCTATGGACATAAACATAATGTAGACCTTTACAATGAAGAAGCAACAGATCGTAAAACATAACAAGGTTACGTTTAACAAGCGTGTAGACCTAACGTGGACTAAGGCAAATAGACTGTAAACATAACACAAGAAAACATTCATCTTCTTCAAAGTACCATTCCTGGTGGCGAAAGAATCATTATATATGCACTACTGCCTGTCTACAGTACTATTTATCAACTCTGTATTGACGGACTTCTTTCCATGCCGTGTTGTCAAACTGCCATGTATTTACTCTCTGTGTCGATATCTCTTTTTCCTACTATCTTTTCTGTTTGTCACGATATACTCCAGCCTAACTTCTTCTCATAGCATGCCCAAAGAGATTGAATGGCTTCTTTCTAACATGCGGATAAGCTTCCTTTGCGCATTGGGACATCTTTCCGGACATGGGGGGGGCTTATTAATTTTTTTTTTTAGCTGTCCGTGGTATTTTTTTAACATTCTCTGTAAAACCACATCTCTTTGGGTGTTAGCTGTGAAAACTGAATAATCAGACGTGGACCAAAACAGGTGATTATCACTGAGGGCGAGGTGGGATAGTTGTGAGGGGCAGCTATCCTTATAAAATCACATCAGAAGCTTTATGACATGACAACCAATGAAATGGAGACGCTTTAACCTCTCCCCGCCCCACTGCCTTGTGGGTTACTTTTTAGTCAAAGGCTATCGGAGACAATCGTACACAAACCAAAGGAAATCAATGGGAATCGACCGTCGTATTGTCCCTTGTGCAATCATGAATCAAAAAATCTTTTATGTAATACAGTCTACGTGAGTATAAACGTAACACGGGCTGTGCAAACAGATACAGGCATTACAAAATCTTTGCAAGCTGACAGTAGATATAACAAGGTCTACACGAAAAGAATTTTCACATGAAACGAATGCACAAACAAAATGCACACCGCTGTTTAAAAACTTCTTAAAATTGGATCAGTTTATTCAAAAAATTAAAACGCTTAAGAAAGGTCTAAAAAAGAGCCCTCTGATCAACACACTGGAAAACGTAAGTAGAGATTGACAAACAATAAGAAAATGCAAGTAAAGATGGACAAATAATAAAAACAGAACGCAAGTTTAGAAGGACAAGTGACAAGAAATAGCGATTAGACATAACATACAGTAAAGAAAAACGCAAGCGAAGACGGACAAACAATAGAATAAAAACGTCAGTAAAGACGGACGAACAAAACGAAAACACAGACAGATATGGTCAACTATAAGAACACATATATAAAGATGAACAAGCAATGTAAAACGCCAGTACAGTTGGAAAAACAATTACAAAACTCTAGCAGAGATGAACAATTTAAACAAACGCAAGTAGAAATGGACAAACACGAAACAAACGCAGAAATTGACAAACAAGAAACAAATGCAGAAATTGACAAACAAGAAACAAACGCAGAAATGGACAAACAAGAAACAAATGCAGAAATTGACAAACAATAAACAAACGCAGAAATTGACAAACAAGAAACAAACGCAGAAATTGACAAACAAGAAACAAACGCAGAAATTGACAAACAAGAAACAAACGCAGAAACGGATAAACAAGAAACAAACGCCGAAATTGACAAACATGGAACAAACGCCGAACTGGACAAAGGAACAAACGCAGAAATTGACAAACAAGAAACAAACCCAGAAATTGACAAACAAGAAACAAACGCAGAAATTGACAAAAAAGAAACAAACGCAGAAATTGACAAAAAAGAAACAAACGCAGAAGTTGACAAACAGGAAAGTAGAGATGGACAAACAAGAAACAAACGCAGAAATGAACAAACAATAAGCAAACGCAGAAATTGACAAACAAGAAACAAACGCAGAAATGGACAAACAAGAAACAAACGCAGAAATAGACAAACAAGACAAGGAACACAACCTGCAGAAATGGACAAACAAGAACAAAACACAGAAATTGACAAAGAAGAAACAAACGCAGAAAAATTGACAAACAAGAAAACAAACGCAGTGACAAAAGGTAACAAACACAGCGGAAAAGGAAACAAACGCCGAAATTGATTAAAGAAGAAACAAACGCCGAAATGGACTAATGAAACAAACGCAGAAATTGACAAACAAGAAACAAACGCAGAAAAGGACAAACAAGAAACAAACGCCGAAATTGACAAAGAAGAAACAAACGCTGAAATGGACAAACAAGAAACAAACGCCGAAATTGACAAAGAAGAAACAAACGCAGAAATTGACAAACAAGAAACAAACGCAGAAAAGGACAAACAAGAAACAAACGCCGAAATTGATAAAGAAGAAACAAACGCCGAAATGGACTAAGAAAAAAACGCAGAATTGACAAACAAGAAACAGCACTCAGAAATTTGACAAACAAGAAACAAACAGCAGAAATGGACAAAACGAGAAACAAACGCCGAAATTGACAAACAAGAAACAAACGCCGAAATGGATAAAGAAACAAACGCAGAAATTGACAAACAAGAAACAAACGCAGAAATTGACAAACAATAAACAAGCGCAGAAATTGACAAACAAGAAACAAACGCAGAAATTGACAAACAAGAAACAAACGCAGAAATTGACAAACAAGAAACAAACGCAGAAATTGACAAACAAGAAACAAACGCAAAAATTGACAAACAAGAAACAAACGCAGAAATTGACAAACAAGAAACAAACGCAGAAATCGACAAACGAGAAACAAACGCAGAAATTGACAAACAAGAAACAAACGCCGAAATGGACAAAGAAACAAACGCAGAAATTGACAAACAAGAAACAAACGCAGAAATTGACAAACAAGAAACAAACGCAGAAATTGACAAACAAGAAACAAACGCCGAAATTGACAAACAAGATGTGGCCGGGCAGGGTAGTGGGGGTTGCTGTTTAACTCGAGAGTATTAGATTTTGATTACTAGCTAGCCTGCTAGAGGTGATGATTTCTCTCTACAGACTTACAGGAATTTACCAGGTTCGGGGACAATCCTCTATGATGTTTTATTTTTAGAGCATATGGTTATTATTTGTGTTACACCTGCAACGATTAGCTTTGGCATGATCCTTTAATAATTGGTATGATGGCTAACTGCAAACATATGATTCGTCAACAGCATTTGTGTTCAATGAAAACAAATGTTTATTCAATTTCCAACAAGAACTGGGTTAAGTCAAATGGTAACCACACCAAATTTGCATAATAGCATGTTGACATTTAATAAACAAGCATAAAAAGTCAATGCATTATTTTAATGATGCAATATTCCTTATTGCATCTCGTAATCTTTTCAAGTTGCTAGAAAAAAAAAACAAAACATGGCGTGGCTACTCTAGCCTTCTTGTGTCCCTTCGTTTATTTGTTAATGTGGACAAGATTTCACGTTTTTCTTATCTCTTCATTTCAATGAAGAGCCAAAACTTTCTCTTATTCATTAGTATTCCTTAGTTTGACTTTCTCTCAGCTTTAAGACCTTCATTCTTGGTAAAAGGTTTTCAGATATATGCCTGGGTTTACAATTCTTTACCCAGTTTTTCGATGCGTAGCTCCGTTTCAGTTATGACTGTGGGCTCTAACAGTTATTGCATGCAATTCTTAGCACTACTTACGTTTCTCGTGAATTCACAAATCATCACATTCTACATTTCGAAGTTACACAGTTGCATTAATTGTGCGAAGTCAATCTCCTCTATAGAATATCACTGAGCAAAGAGAATTACGTCTTGTCTCCACCGCTCTAAATTCCTTACTGGGGGGGGGGGAGGGGGACTAAAAAATGGCTTCGTCTCTTGTTCATACCGGGGAAAAAAGACTCAGCCCTAACCATTGGTGGGAAATCACGTGACCAATGCTTGGCGTAAGCGAAGCTACCCTAATTAATGCTTGGCGTTACGAAGCGAAGCTTAGCCTAAATTAATGCGTGGCTTTTCGAAGCTAACCTGGTTTAATTAAACATCTGCGCCAAGACTTTTTTTAATCTTCTGTTTCTATAAAAATTTATTTTATATGTTAATATAGCCTGTATCTGAAAACTTACGGTATACGCGGTTACATACAGATCCCGGGGTTCCCTGCAAATGTATCCCGTAGGGAGACATTTGAGTACTATCAATAACAAAAATCCATCGCTACCCCCCAAAAATTTCTAAGTTCAAAAAAAATTTTCAGTAAAAAATTTAAAGTTTCAAAAATTTTTCTAAGTCCAAAATAATTTCCAAAAAATTTAAATTTAATTCCTATACTGGGGTCCTATGTTCTATATGAGGTCGTCTGCTATGTAAAAAAAACACCGCGTAGTGGACATCAACTTCAAAAAGTGTAACTTATTCATCAACATCATAATATTTTTCACCAAATTTACAAATGGCAACACTGCCTAAACAAAATCTGCAAAACACTCATAAGGTCATTCTCTTAAAAAAATGGTGACGAGTTGGCCAACCACTGGGGAATGAACAATAAACTATCTTATTTGGCCTAACATTGGCATGGATTATCATAATCTATTTACATTACAAAATTCAAAAAATATAGTTGATTACATTTCTCATGGAGTTTGTGGTTGGGGTGTGTTATCTCTTTTCTGTATTGCTATTTGCGCCATATTAAAAGCCTGCAAGTACTAAAAAAAATCTTTTTTTTTTTTTTTTTTTTTTTCTAGTGAATGAGACCACTTGCACATTATTACATGTAGAAAAACAATCTCTAAAACAGTAATTATGCATATTGATCATACGATCTATACAACCTGCATCAAATTTATAAGTAATCATTTTTCACTAGAGTAAAAGCATTAAAACCACCATTGCTTATCCTTATTTATATATATTTGTATGTTTTCCTAGTTATAGACTTTTAGTATCCAATGGAAAGTGTATTAAACTCGTTATAAGTCCGTCACTGGTAAGAGGAAATATGTTCTATAAGTACATTTTTTTTTTTCTTCAAATATGTGATGTTTGTCCTCTATTATCCGTACGTCTGGTGGTGATCCTGTCCTTTAGTTAGTTATTTCTAATCATTGCTTCTTTTTTGTCACTACAGTATTTTTTTTTTTTTGTGTACTCTTCCCTAGGAAATATTATTTTAATACTATATATTTATACTACAACGAACTTCTTTGACTTACCATACTTCAATTTTCAAAAAACAACAAATTATTCAGGCCAACCAACTGACGAATGGGTTACTATCATTTTATGAAATCTAAGGGAAAATAAAAATAATAGTAGTTTCCAATTCTTCATGAATTTTCTAAATTGGGTTCCGTATTACTTTATTTTCTCTTTTAAGACATCTGCTTTTACTTTTGTCAATCATGTATCCATGTTGTTAATCTCGAGGCATCCTTGTATTACAATTTATATTTGTCTCATTTTTTTTTTTTTCAGAACACCAATGTATCCATTAGGGGAAAACTAGTTAACGTGAGATGTAAGAACTTTTGACCTTATGAGATGAAAAAAAAGTTTTGGGGTCATCACTCAAAAAAATGTGACATAGAAAGGAAGAAAAAATAATTCCATTGATCGTGAGGAAATATACAATAAGTCTTTTAAGACAAAGTTCCTTGCACTCTGACTACTAATTTAACCATATTATTTCTGGTTATCCTGCAAATACAGTGTACCATTTCCATTTCCTTTATAAGTCCAAATTCATCGCTCAATGGTAGCACCCAATATTTAAAATGTGATCCTTCCTATTCCTCTTATTCTGTACTGGAAATAATATATCCTTATTAATTGTCCATGTACTATATCTGTGACATGTCTGTCCTTGGTATGGGATAACGTTATTTCTTATCCAATATCCTCGGGGTGAGCAAATCTCAGTATGTCCAATTTCATCAACCATTTATTTTTTTCTCTCCTGTAATGCTGGGTATAGTGTGAGTATAGCAAATCGTCAATTTAGTTCAACTATCTTACCATATTATGAAAGTCGTGATAAGGAATAGTCATTTGTTATACAACCATGTTTATATTACCAAGCCAATGAGCAAAAATCAAAAAAAAAAAAAATATCTTCCTATCTTTCCAAAATATGCGGATGTATCTCTATATCCTTTACCTCTGGGTTGTAGCAATTATTCAGTCATTATTTTTTTTTCATTATTTAATCTCCATTTTGTGTCCTTAGTACCTGTGGTTCCATGGGATTATCATAATTCATGTATGTCTCTTGTCTACTGATAATCCTTCAATAATGACTTCAAATATGGTCCTCATATGTGCAACAATCATCTGCTCTGATTTGTTCCATGGTATTCATCAAATATTCTATTATATCCTTGTCTTATCTCGTAACCACGAAAGACTAAGATTATTCCTCCTCCAATGTTAATGTGGGGGATTTTGTGCATCAACATTTCAACAAAATCTCAGCTGTGACAACATAAAGTTTCACCTTAATATAAAATGTCATCTTCATCATACATAACCTGTTGCTTCTTCATCTCATGTGTCATTAGTGGTTATCATGCGGTAATGGGGTATTTCGTTTGCTAGGTCAGCATGTGCAAATGCTATTTCTTTATCATGGGCAAAGGCATCATTAAAAAATAGGTGCAATTTGTTCAATCTGGGGTTAGCATATACTAATGCTCTCAAGGGATTCTTCTTTTGCAGAAATACAGCATGCGCAATTGACATTGGGATATTTGTCATAGGCGTTAAAATTTTTGACAGTACTATTATACAACTGAGTCTAAAATAAATAATGTTACATTTGAAATAATCCTGTGGAGAAAAATAGCATAACTACAATACTAGTTTTGGGTTATGAATTATGTGCTGTTGAGAGATGTCATAGTAAGAAACAGTATGATTGAATCAAGGTGATAGATATAAAGGAGTTTAGCATAATATAGATCAAAGAAATATTAGTATGGGGTAAGAAAACAAAACTACTGGTGTACAGTGTCTGCATGAAAATACAGGACTCTGGATCTGCAAGGACAAGAAGTCTGGTGAATGAAACATGGAATATGATTCGTTTCAAAAGTAGAGATCAAGTGTTACAACAGGAATAGTAATGACACATGTTGTTATAGGTAAAGTTGTGTTTAACATTCTGAATATCAAAAACTGTCTGGACTATTACGTGGGTGTATGTAAACAAAGAGAACCTTGTATCATCTGGTTGTGTATCATTATTTCCAATAATCCAAATAAAATGTCATAACATAGAAATAATCCTTGGGATGGTCTTGATTTCTTTCTGGGCTATAATTATTCAAAGGCTGGAAAAAAATAAACTTTCTCAGTGTGGCCTATGACATCTGTAGTCCTGTAAGCAAAGTCATTTTGAACTGTCCAAGACCTGAAATAGAGTACATGGGGAGAGGTAGAACATTGTTTAGAAAATTAAGTGCACTTTCGCGGTGACGGGGTTACAGTGGGATTGGCATGTACATTGAAGACTTGAGGGGCGTTTCTTGTCGTCAGCACAAGTTTTAGTTGTTCCTTCAGTTTCTCAGCCATCTCCTAACCTTGCAATGTCCCGACTGCCTTAGGCGAGCATCTTACATGTGTTAGCCGTGTTGACTGGTGTGTGTGATAGGCGACGACCACTGCATTTGCTGAGAATGTTTTGGACACTGAGAGACATTGACGGAATGCGGTGATGGCATATCATTCTTTGATTGCGAGTGATGGTTTCACTGTGGTAGGGGTTTGTAAGGCTGGAACATCTGTTTTTGGCGTTTTGAGGCAGGTAATATGTTTCGCACTTGATTTTTTCTTCTGACCTGGTTGTGCTGAAACGTGAGCAACGGTTGTACAATGGGCACAGTAATATGCACAATGTTTGTTTTTGTGACTAGTTGCGATGAGGCTTACACTTCTCGGCTTGGTTTTGGACATGATTGCGTTTTCTTCGAATCTTTCGTCTGATATAGTTGTGCTGTATACGCTGGAATTTTGTAGCTAGGGATTGAGT